>MJUU01054329.1:186856-234952 GCA_002080025.1 Modiolus philippinarum | reverse complement strand
TAGGTTTTCAAAAAACGTTTTTTGAAAACCTACGGCTTTTTGCCATATCAACTACTAACCTTTTTGATATTTTAACTCAGTCTAGTGTAAAACATTCCTATTGCCGCTCTGTGAGCAGTAATATCATTACGCATTGTCAATGAACTGCAATGAAATATTATACACATATTCAACACAGCGGCAATAGAACAAACTATAGGTCATAATGATGATCACACCCCATTCTCATTTACAGTAAAAAGGGTAGGTTAAGAAAGAAAAAAGACAAGAAAATATGCGCATAAAAAAGATGTAAACAAATTCAGTCATGCTAAAACCAGCATGTACAAGAGTTGTGAACTATCCCTTGGAGAACAGACAAAATAATGATTATATTTAGCAAATAAAAAATAAATGAATAATAATAATAAAAAAAAATACACTGATAACGGTTGTACAAAAAAGTAATAGTCGAGTAGACCGACACACAAAGTTTTGAAATGAATCGGCGTTTACAATGTCGTGTTGTTAATTTCATATATGCAATATAGACTACTGTTGTTTTGTAATAACCGTTGGGATTATTTTATCGGAATATTAACAAGCTTGTATAATATAAGATAAGAACTTGAATCTGCTTAAAATGAAGACAATGATAAATTAGGAAATCAACCACGTGTTCGTTGCATGTCGGCCTTCCCAGTTGACACTGTACACAAATTTTTCAAACATATTTATTTCGAATAACATTTAAATTAACTCAAACAATGACAAACATGTCATGGATTTATTTTTTTTAATACTCTTGGTGACTGTGTTAACAAAAAGTGATAAATTAGTGACAGATAAAGCGATTATATAAAATGAATATATTTGAAAAACTAGTACACCATTTTTTTTAGAAAATACACAATAAATTAAACGTAATTTACCATTTGAGGAAGATAATACGTACTCGAGACACAATTCCAGATTCGACTGATTTAAATAACGTACGGAAGATGGCGGTCGGATAAATTCGATTTAACAAAAACAAATCATGATGATGACATCAGATAATAATCTTGTGAGGTTGATTTTGATTTGGCAATACTAGTGTAGGTAGTTGAAACTTTCCCCACCAAATATTACTGACCAAACAATATTCATATTTACAATTATATGCTCATTTCTAACGCTGATACAAAAAAGGACACACATTTTTGTTCAGATGAAATAGCCTTGGAAATCAATTATTCTTTTTCTAGATTTACCTTTAAATTAGTACTATATGTATACCGTAAAAAAAAATGCTATTTTTGTAAAAAGGCTATGCAATACACACAAACTAAGTGTGTAATTTAGTAATCGAATACACCGAAGGAGCCTAATACCCATACATTATTTTGGATACATCGAGATTAGTTAGTGAGGCATCATAAGGAAATGTTTTTTAATACACAAAGCAAATATTGCAATAATGGAATTTAATACATGTAGCTTCATAAAAAAGTAAATAGTATGATTATTAAAAAAAACAACAACATTATATGAACATAAACAATAAGTCAAGATCTAGAACGGACAAATGATTGTTTATTTACAATAAAGAAAGAACATTATTGTAAAAGCTTCGGAATGTCGTCCATATATACAACCAATAGCAAAGAGGCGACCATCCTTAGACCAACACGCTTGAATTTTTTGCTTTGAGCGTAAATAATTCAGCTCTACCATTATCTTCTGTCTCCTCAAAGTTAGGTTTTCAGTAATAAAATTTTGTCTGGGTTAGATTTAAGTTTACTTTTTGCGGTGAAAACTGCATTGCGTTGTCTAAAGGTAGCGAATCTGGCTATCACTTGTACCTTTCCGTTCCTGACTTTACCAATAGGGTGGGTGCGTCCAAGATCAGACAGAGTTATAGGCACACCAAGTTTACTGTTGCATATATCTAGAACAATTTTGTCTGTATCTAATTTGTGTACTTGTCTAGGGTCAGGACAAGGTATGTTGTTAAACCTTAAGCTTGTTCGGGGAGA
The DNA here is from genome assembly GCA_002080025.1 of Modiolus philippinarum. Classification (NCBI taxonomy): domain Eukaryota; kingdom Metazoa; phylum Mollusca; class Bivalvia; order Mytilida; family Modiolidae; genus Modiolus; species Modiolus philippinarum. The sequence continues at coordinate 232,955 of MJUU01054329.1, read as the reverse complement.
ATATTGCTCTTGTTCATCGAGCCTATTATCGAGTTCATATACATGATTATTAAGATCTTGTACAACATCCTGCAAGTCACCAATAGTTGAAGATTGAATATCTATAGTTGATTCATGTTCAGCTAATTTTATTTTATTATTGTTAATTATATCTGTTTGATTCTTTATTATGATTGCCTGTTTATTTACAGTGTCTTGAAGAGGTTTAATCATAGTGTCAATCATTTCCTGACATAGTATCTCACAAACAGAACTACTCAGTTTAGGAACAATTTTATTTATAAAAGAGTCATCTTTTAACACACTGCATACAATTTCGTGTATGTTAAAGGTAGTACCAGGTATCCGTGCCCGTATCCCTTCAACATTTGTGTCATCTACCGTTGGTCTGCTCAAGCCTTCAGCAGAATAAGACAGTGTTCTAGCTTTAGTTTGTCGGGATGTTTGTTTGATTTGTGCGGGCAAATCATTCGGGCTGAAAGGAGTTTTTCGTTTTGTAGTGTCAGCAGTAAATGAGAATACATATTTAAAATTTAATTCAAAGTTTGTTAACAGACTAACACAAACTTTGAATTAAATTTTAAATATGTATTCTCATTTGTGAGAGATAAGAACATTTTTTTTTTTTGAAAAAATAATCTGAAGATCTTTGTCGTGGAAATATTATTCTGGTATGATTCCGAGAACGAAATTTTTGTAACAATATCACATTAAACCCGTTGTATCAGTAAGGCAATTTTCGTTCTAAGATTATTGCAAAAACTATACAGGCTAATCAGAAAATAAATTGCTTAATTTTCTTTTGTAGGTATTCTTCATCTTAACATCACCATTAGATTTGTTAACCCACAACCAACCCTGCCCGCCAAATGAAGTTATACATGTATGTAGTTAATTCTTACCTATACTCTGTTCTCTCTCCGACCTGGTACCACATATCCACGTCAAATATACCTACATCTAAGTGTTCTAAGGATTTCTCACATTCTGACAATTTAAATACTGTTACAATTTCCACCTCTTGTTCTGTTGTGCCGTCCGTATTGATGTTTGTTGTTTCGTCTTCAGACAACACAAAAGATATGAGGAAAAATAGAGTAAAGCTTATGCAGGTATTAAACAGTTTGGCCATTTTGGAACCAGGGATTGTTGACGGTACTTTTATATTTTGATATGTATTCAATGTAAATGTTCCGTTGAAGAGAGGCACCAAATGGGGAAATCAGTATTAGGATACAGGTTTTCTCAAAGATAAAGAATCACCAAAATACATCGTGAGAAAAAATACTTTGATTTTCACTGTTGATTGTTAATCATATTATTCTTTTCAGGAATTTAGATAAAACAATACTAAACAGAAGAGTTGTTTTCTAGAAATGCAGTGTGCTCCCCCGAAGTCCTCTATTTACCAAAAACACTCTTATTTGAAATCTACGTGTATCTCATTCTCTGAACATCTTTCGTCTTAGCCTGGAGTAAAGAAATGACAAGTTTGGGGTCAACAATTCCTAGACTAATGTTCTCGGTATGGTATCACGTAGTTCAATACAACAGCGTAACTACTTTACGTCAACCTGATGTCTGCATATAAAGTTATAAATTTTAAAATAAAAATGATATCATAAAGCCTATATTTTAAGATTAGAAATATTCTGAAACACAATTATGTTCAAGAATTTTGTAAGAGTCTCCTGCATTAGTGGATCAAGAAAGGGTTCAACGCAAGATTTTCTAAAACAACAATTCTTACCCCAACGAGATTTTATACATCCTGGGAAATATACTTGTTTTATTGTCTGTTTGTACTGCCAATAAATAATGAGATAATGAATACAGCATACTAAAAAATCCTAAAAAAAAGGAAACATGCATGCCTCTCATTCTTACATACTGAAATAAACTATGAAAGGATATCGTGAAAATGAAAATGAGACAAAGTCTCTTCAATTGCATGCTAAACAAGCAATGGAACAAGGCTGTCATTGTTGTTCTTCAGCTTAAAGTCACCATGAGGCCTTCAACAATGGGGTTTGCCCATACCTCATATTAAGTTCAAGACCGGACATAGCACCGTTTTGAGCGGAATTCAAACTTTGAGCAAACATCAAATAAACGGGCAAATAACTAAATACCGAACTTGCTGCAAATTTAATTTCTGCATATGGCCATTTCGACAACTTATGTCTCATCAGTGCAGATAAAATCTAAACATTTGGAAAACCATAAACTCAAAGATGCTTAAAACTGATAGAGAGCAAGTAACCAATATGATCTAAATTGAAAGCCAAAATCAGCTAAGGACAGAGCTTTGCATGAGGGAGATACTCCTTAGTTTTCAACAAAATTTACAAAAATTTAGATATTGCAAGTTTTCAAATAAATCGGTTTTCGGGTCAGCAAAGTGTTCTTACAACGGTTGTCATCCATTGCACGACAAAAAAAAAACAAACAGAAGACAACCACAACAAATTAACATCTACGGGACACCTATTTAATAAATTGCGTGCAAGAAAACTTGGAAATATAAAGAAGTGAGATGCCTGAGATGTGGCCGTTATAAAAAAAAGTGTTCAGAATAACATTTTGAAATTACAAAAAATAAAAAACTAAAATTTGAAAAATATGATAGTGTATCCATATAAGAAATTCTCTCAAGAACAAGACTTAGTACACCGTAACTGAAATGTATATAGAGCATACATCTCTCTCAGTCTCTACCGGGAATCTTTTTTCGGACCCTACACTGGAAGACAGACAAACTTCAGTCTTAAATAAACATTGTAAGGATATGGAGTAAATGAACATGAGACAAATTCTCCGCAAAAAAGACGGGAAACAAGCAATAAAACAACGCTTTATAGTTGTACTTCACCTTAAAGCCACTATGAGGCCTTCTACAATGAGCTTTGCGCATACCTCATTGTACGTTTAAGACGGTACCTAGCACCGGTTTGAGTGGAATTCATTGCTAGATGTCAAGCAATGCTACAGCCATGCTTTTGCACTCATGAATGCGGAAAATAAGCTGGAAAATGTTCTTACAAATGCTGTCATCCATTGTCCGACAAAACACCCAGTATTCGACAAAAGCACAGCGAAAGGTGCGTATTCATTTAATTCCCAGACAAAAAGAAACAGACGCACTAGTACACAAAAAAATGAAAAGAAACATACCATTACATCTTGATATAATTGAAAAAGAATTGCTCTTTAATCATGAGAGGGTTTGTTAGATATAAAGAAACAGTCAAACGAACACACTATAAGATAAGAAGACACAGCGATAAAATAGGTTAGTGTAAGCAAAAAAAATTAAAAAAAAATAGTCGTCTAAATAACAAAATACCGAAGTAACTGTTAATTTATTTTCTGCATATGTGCATTTCGACAACTTGTGTCTTATCAGTGCAGATCAAATCAAAACATTTGGAAGTACATTACCCGAAAAACATATAAAAGCTGATAGAGAACAAATAACCGAAAGGATCTAAACATATAAAAGCTGATAGAGAACAAATAACCGAAAGGATCTAAATAGAAGAGCCGAATTCAGCCATGGACAGAGCATGAGGGAGGTACTCCTAAGTTTGCATGAGGGAGATGCTCCTAAGTTTTAAACAAAATTGTGTAAAATTCAGATATTGCATATTTCAATAAAATCGGTTTTCGAAGTACTGAATACCCTCAGGGACTGGAGGCATCAGCCTAGTGGTTATAGATAAGAAAATACCGAAGTTACTGTTAATTTATATAATGCATATGCGCATTTCGTGACTAAATGAAGGCAGGCAAAAATAATGACATAATAAAGGCAGGAAAACGAATAAATCCTTACATAATGAAAACAGATACAAATAAATCTCGAGATAAAGATAGCGGGCTTACTAAGAAATCATGAGCTAATAACAGCAGACGGGTCGAAATATTCCGAGAAAATGATAAACCTGCATACCAATAAATCGATTCTGGATAAATGAAAGCAGGAAGACTTCTTTGTCCATACATGATGAAAAATTCTGAGATAAAAACAGATGGGTATATCGATAAATGAGAGAATAATGAAAATATGCATACCAATAAATCCAAAATAATGAACGCAGCCTTGCAAACCTGAAAAGATTAAGATATAATAAATACAGACACATAAATGCATCCGAGATAAAGAAAGAGTGTATACCATTTAATCCCGTGATAATGAAAACAGGCATTCCAATACATCTTCAGACTTCAGTTTTAAGGAAAGCAGGCATACCAATAAATGATATATCATAAAAGCAGGTACACCAACCAGAGGCCCATAACCACTATCGCTCACATGGCTACTGATCTAATAATATTTTGAAACTAGGCCTAATGATAAAACAACGGGAGTAGAACATCGAAGGAACAAAGCACAAGATTACATAAATCAAAGCCCAGAGACAAAGCAAAAGCAAGAACACAAGAAGACGGAAGATCAAAGACACTACATGCCCACAAAACACACAAACATTACATATAAAAAGTTAAAGTACCCAAGCTGTGAACTAAAAAAAAACAGAGTGACATTAGGTGCTTCGGAAGGATAAGCATGTCCTGTTCTGTATAAAGCACCCGTCATACTGTCACAGGACCAATCCAGGGTAAAGTTAAAACCGTTAATGTCAAATCCGGGAAGACGTGAATCTAGCTGAAAATGTCAGTTTTCATATGGAATGACGCTGACATTCCATATCTATCTATGATGTCGTGGTGACGACCGAAGAATTTCTGAAGGGACGAAAGTAACAACGGCTGAACATATCCCTGACTCAGCAGTTTTTGTGACAGTGCCTTTGCTCTTTGCACAAAGTCAAAGTCACTGTTTGAACTGCTACAGTAACGAATTAATTGTGAAACATACACTCCATATGCTGGGGAAGTAGGTATATTGCTGCAAAGAAAAGAAAAGTTCACATTTGGAAAGTCAAAATCATTACGTTTGTCATATAACCAAGATTTTTTCAGACGTCCGTTTTTGTCAACGTAAAACAAAAGGTCAAGGTATGAAGCATAAATGATAAATCTATGTTGACACACATTTCAGTGTCATTTATGTCAAATGGGCAAGCGGCGAAGACGTCATTTTATAAATTTTAAATGACCTAAAAGCCTCATGGAATTTTTTTTTGCTTATATGAAGGTTGAAATGTTAGCTAATAGAGGGTTGTATCGTAAACATTGAAAACTGGTCCAAACTGTACGAAATTTTGGGTCAAAAGCGGCACCTTGTAGAACTCCAATTAGGACCAAGTCAAAGTAAATGTTTCAAAATCGTTCAAAATTTGATAAAAAGTCATTGAAAACTTTGTAATGCTGAAATAAAATTCAATGACTAAATAAAGACATTTGGTCACAAAAATGGCGTCATGTGCATCGTTTTTAGAATAATCGCAAAAGTGTGTATTAATTTTTCCAAAAAAAAATATGTTGTTTTTGGGCTAAGCATATGATCAAAACAGTCATGAAAGCGCAGCTATGAATATGTAAATGTTTTTGTTGCATAAACTATTCAAATAAACTCAAATATCTGTGCCAAAACTGAAGACTGTCATTTGCTATTTTTTTTCAAAATTATTGCCAAATAGTTAGATTTGTTAAAAATACATTTTAAGTTGTCAAATACCCTTTTTTCAAAAGAAATGTTTGAATGTCATCATATGACAATAGAGGAAACTTTTCATACGTAGATATCTAAAGTACAAGGGAGATAAGATAATATTAAATGGTAAAATTGAACATAAATAGATGACAATTTCTGATTCGGAAATAGCACCTTAAAGGATAGTAAAGACACAATTTACTTAATTAACAAAATATGAAGACAAATCAACATTTAACGGGTAAATCACCAATTACTTTTGTTATACGCAATGAAATGAAACAATTTCTTAAAAACAACGATATTGTGAACGGCTAAAATTGCTTAAGGAAAAACTGACTGACATTGAGGCTGGGCATATGAGCTATACAGTGGAATCGCGAATTTAAATGTAAAAAGGTTTTTTAATATCTAAAAGAAAAAACCTTAACAATAGAGACGACATTTATACGGTAATAGTTAAGGAATAGACGGTAATAGTTAAGGAATAGAGATGATACATAAGTGCTTATTTTAGTGATCTCTTTTATCCTCGGCTAAAAGGCACAACAGAAATGTGGATTCAGACTGGGTCGGTTTGCAATATGAAAGAAAATCGTGGATTTATTCCTGTACTCTCCATCATTGTGAATGACATTGGGCCATTGGTGTCAAACTTTCCTCTATTTTCACATGCACTTACGGGAAGTGACTCAACTTGTGCATTTATTTTTTTTTGAAAGAAGTCCGTTTTTAAGCTTGTCAGAGGTCAGTCGGGTTGTTTTCAAGATCTAGTTTCTCTAGCAGAAGATGACGTTGACATTTCATTTTCATATTCCTTTTCAAATTCATTGTTTAGATGTTTTATCTCTTAGATACTATTTCTTATATTTTACCCTTTAAATGTCGTATCTGTTCCTGATATATTATTTTTTAAATGTCGTCTCAATTCCTTATATATTACAATTTAGATAACGACTCTGTTCTTAATATGTCGCCTCTTTTCCTTAGATCTTACCTTTGAATCCCCTGATTTTACATTTTATATTTCGTCTCTATTCCTTAGATTTTACATTTAGATACCATATTTTGCCTCTTAGACACCGTCTCTGTTCCTTATATTCTATTCTACCTTTTAAATGTCGTCATCAATTCCCTATATTTAACATTTTAAATGTCATCTTTGTTACATATATATAACTGTACCTATTACATTTTTATTCGCGATTTTCCTATATAGCTCATGTGCCCAGTGTAACATTAATGTCAGTCAGTCAACATGCATAACATATCAGGCAAAGTACTCTTACAATCACTAGATTTTTACCTTTATAACTTTCACAAAATCACTATGTTTAACTATTTATTATTTCATTTTATTGTACATTTCAATATTTATTTTGAGAGCTAATGCGACATAAAACATTTACGTAATCATAAAAGTGCTTTTATTGTTGTTTTGATTGTATACTTAGCCATAAAACAATAAAATTTCTTGAAAAATTACTACACACTCACAAAATATCTTTTTTGGCAATTATTCTAAAAACGATGCACATGACGCCATTTTTGTTACCAAATGTCTATTTTTGGTCATGGAATTTAACAAAGTAATCTACTTCAAAGCATTACAATGTTTTAATTACTTTTTATTAAATTTTGAACGATTTCGATTCATTTACATTGACTTGGACCGAGTTGGAGTTCAAGAAGATGAAACTTTGGACCCCAAATTTCGTACAGTTTGGACCAGTTTTCAATATTCACTACATAACTCTCTGTTAGGTAACATTTCAAACTTTCATATGAGCCAATAGGTCATTTAAACTTTTAAACTAAGCGACTTTTCTCATACTCACCGCTCTACTAGAATTACCTATCAATAAATTCTAGGATAATTGAGGCAAGCGTAGCAATATATGAAATAATAAAGGCAGGCAAAACGAAAAATCATGAGATATTTAAAAAAATTTCTCCTTCAATGTAAATATAAAGAAATCCAATTTATTTTTTTAGACGTTTATGTTAATATTTATTTTACAATTCATCAATTATTCTCTTTTCCTCTTCGTTAAAAGAAGGTTGGAGCTGTGTGATGTACTTCTTGAAAATGGCGTTTGATAGCTCTTTTGTTCTACTATCTTTGGGAAAATTCTTTCCTTTAGTGAAGGTGAATTCGTCCTGAGATATGTATCCATCCCTGTTCGTATCAAAACTGTCAAACCACTTGTTTAGTAATTCATCCATATCTTCAGTGCTGTCCTTCCCACTCACTTTGGAGTAGATATCAGCAATAACTAAAAGCTAGAAAACATAAATTTTAATATGATTATTTTGTATTGATGAATTTCTAATTTTGTGTATGATGCAAGTATATATAGATATTGTAAAATACAATAAATACCAAAGTTGCATAAAAACACGGTAAATTGCGTTATGCTGTACACGTATTCCAAAGAGTAACCTCTCATCAGCATCATTAAAATCAAACAATATGGAAAGCCATAATCCAAAAGTAGTTCTGTAATGGGAGATTCGGTTGCACTGGATATCGACAAATACCATCGAAACATTGAGGCATCATGCAGACACTGAAAACATTTTTTGTCAACATCTGAAATTATACAAGAAATAGATTATTTTTGATCATTTTTCTATCAAAAGTCTTGATTTTTTTAAGTCACAGTTGGAATGGATGCTTATTAGCAAATAACAATGTTTTTCGTAGATTTGACAGTCCCAAAATGGATTGACTGACAGTGTTACAGGCGCCGTATACGGAGCGTAACATGCTCACACTTCAGGAGACTTTGACAGTTCCGGTTTGACCTTACCCAAAATGATATACTGATTCACTGGTAGTGTGACGGGTGTCGATTACGGAGCAGAATATGCTAACAATTAGCATCAAATACCGTTCTTTTTTACGACATACATTGTTCCTTGAATATGAGTGCTCTAATTTTGAATAATAAGTTCTGTGATTTTATCGTTCATGTGGTTATATGGTTGGCATGTCGTTATTTTATTGTCATTGTAAATATCCAAAAACACAACAAATTATAAAACCACATTTAATTCATTTACATTCACTGTAAGGAGATGCTTCATGGGATTTAAAAAAAAAGCCTCTCATAAGGCAATTAGCAGGGTAAGTTTATCATAAAAGATACATGTTCTGGATTAGTAAACACAATGCGTTTTTGATACGGGTAGGAAGGGTTCTTTTCTTGACTGTCTCAATGCGATTGACTATCAAACATGAAAATAATCGCATTTTTTTTCTTTTTTTTCTCGATGAACTATACTGTCTCAACAAGAAAAATTAATAAGTCATTTTTAGGTATTCAAGCACAGATAATAAAAATAATATACAGTTATGGTGAATATCCCAAATTGTCAACTGCACTTATGGTTATTTTCCGAGGGCTTTACCCAAATTGTCAACTGCACTTATGGTTATTTCCCGAGGGATAAAGCCCTCGGAAAATAACCATAAGTGCACTTGACAATTTGGGATATTCACCGATTTCATGGGCCGTAACTGTTCATTATACCGAACAAACATTGGAGATATTATTCCACAAACGTTGCAACTTTTCGGGGTTATTCACTGGTGAATAATAGGGTTATTCCTTTGACACAGTAATTTTCAAGGGTTATTCACCGGTGAATAATAGAATTATTCCATGGGCGTTGTAAATTTCAGGGGTTATTTACCGATGAATAATTTGGTTATTCCATGGGCATTGTAATTTTCGGGTGTTATTCACCGGTGAATACTAGATTATTCACTGCTGGCAACAATTTTGAGCGAAAATATCCAAATTATTTCATATCATGTGACTATGTTTCAACCAATAGAATTTATTCTTTATTATGTAAGGTATAATAACATTATTATTGTATTAATAAATAGGTATTTTCATAATGGCCCTGTTATGTGTCCGAGGTCTGTACTAATGGCCTGAGGATAGCTGTAATGGCACATGGCAACAAAAGCAATTATTCTATATACAGCTGTATTAGGGTTTACCTCAAGAGACAAATTTTGTTTTTTTTTTAAAAGTTCATGAACAAATATATACATGTATTTATTTTCGAATTCCTTGTGATGAGATGAGTAAAACGAGTGGTCACAAGTGGCATCAAATATCTGACATAAAAAAGTTCATACTCCATACGACTGTATCATTTGTATTAGGGTTAGCCTTTGAAGCACAATATTTTTTTAAATCAAGACAATATGTATATTTTCTGAACCCCTGTGATGAGATGAGTCAAATGAGTGATCGCAAGGGTCAAATATCTAAAACAAAGATGCTAATCATCATACATGATACGGATCCTAATTCAGCCAAAGTACGTCCGACCACACAAAGAACTTCAAATACAATAAAAAATGTATTTTCAATTTTCTAGTACTCGTTCAATAAAGGGAATGCAGATATAATGTGTACTTTACTGTAAATATGTGATTCAATTATGATTTTGCCATTTAAAGACACCAAGTGAACTACACAGCCGCCACGTTGAATCCTGTAATCGCCCTGCTAATCACATGATGGAACAGTTATCTCATTATGGACCGGTTAACACATAATGGCCCTGTTTATTCCGTAATGGCCCAGCTGTAATGCATACTGTCTTCCTGTATTTTATAAAGGCTAGGCATTTTTTACATAATTTATCCTAACTGGTTAATAATGTCATTTAATCTACCTCATCTCTGTCTATAAGGCCATCTTCATCAGTGTCCCATATTTTGAATGATTGTTGCTGTTCCTCATCTGTCTGTCTTAACACCTGAATCAGTGTTATGTGTGTAATAACTGTGGAGTGTGGGGCTATGGTTCTCCCTAAAATATATTACACATTACTTACATCATTGCAACCAGCCATAAGTAGACATTCCGATTTCTGCAAATTTTTTAATTTATATTCATCTTTCATCATCATTCCTTCATTTAAAGAAATCTAAACAATGTGATAATTTGAAAGTCCCTGAATCCATCTGCATCTTTCTGGAATTCAGTAACTTTCGGCGATTTACGGAAACCGAACCTAACTTGCAGCATGGTCTTTGCACAAGAACTGCTGAAAGTTAGAAATATACTTGTCACCAGACGACATCCAACAATAAAAAAGGCTGACCACCTAATAAAAGTACATGATTAAAATAATTGTGATTTTAAGATAAAAAAAACTGCAGCTTAGAAATGGCCTCAAACTTTTGTTAAAAATGTAATTCTTATATGAAAAGTTCCACTGACTATATCATGGCAACTGTCAGTGCATCTTAAAATAATTGTAAAAAATTGTTGCCTTCATAAATGCCTTCAACCATTGTGAAGTTGTTTCCCCATGGCTAAATCTCTAGGAAAACAGCCTCACTCGGGATGACATTTTTTTATATTCACCATGTATGAAGGCAATGATTGTATATTGTTCAAACATACCATCAGGTAGCTTGTATTCTTCTGTTCCATATGCTTTTGATGGTGGGATAGTAATCTTCCTATATTCCCCTGGACACATACCAATTGCAGCATCCTCTATCGCTTTTAGTAGTTTCTTCTTACCAAGTTTAATTGTATATGGTCTCTTCTCTTTATCTACGCGACTGAAAAACAACAAAATTAATAAACTCACCTGTCAATAAAAATTTACAGTAGGCTGATTTAAAAAAATAGTAATGGTGGATTACATGATACCCCGCCACGTTTCACAAATTTTCGAAATATCAAGGGGCATAACTCCAGAACCCCTTGGACCTCTGACTTCACCTGAGTTTTGTGGCGAACAAGCCACATACCAAGTTTGAAGACTTTATATTATTCCGTTCAAAAGTTATCAGTCGGAAACCTTCGGAGGACGGACGGACAGACGGACGGACAGACGGACGGACGAACACACGACTGAGGGTATCACATAATACCACGCCACTACGGGTTATAAAAATGAAGCCTTTAATGATGTTGTATATTTTTTTCTATTTTTTTTTCTTACTGTGAAAAGAGATCTATGGTATAATAGTTGTTATGGCAGGAAAATTATATGTGCCAAGTTTCATGGTTTTATCTATTACGACAGAGAAGTTACAAGAATAAATCTGTCAAAAATGTAAGGAGTGTGACGCTTTCAGTGTGACATTTTAAAAAGATATAATTCTTATATGTTTTTCAAAAATAGGAAATACGCTGATACGATTGGTTGAATTAACTTCCGGTGGCAATTTCTGAAGTCGTTTATTTTTCGATAAACGACGTTGACCGAACTACATTTAAATTCACCTATAAATTCATACGCCGAGTGAATCAAATAGAACAAAAACGTGTGATTGGTTTTATAAAAGTAAGAATTTAATTACTTATCATCAAATTAAAAGAATTATAAGGATTAAACACCGTTTGAAAGGAATTTATAGGAGTATAAACGGGACCAAGTCACTCACAAACATATCATAAAAGTCCTTCGGACTTTTATTCGTTTGTGAGTGAATTGGTCCCGTTTATACTCAAATAAATTCCGTTAAAACGGTGTTTAATCCTATAATAAAATGTCAAACTGTTGATCAATGAAAAATAATTAGTATATGATCTTCTCTATTATCTAAGGCCATTCTTCAAACCGTCAGATTTACTGTATGGTGTGTGTCCGCACCTAGGACATTTGTAGAGGTATGTACCTAAAATAAAAAACTGAAAAAAATGAGTTTAGAAAGAGACCTTCTTTTGCATTTGATCAAAGGGTTTTATTCTTGCAGGACATGTTAAATTATTTGTTCCAATGTATTAGCTGTTATTTCAAATCATTACTGATGCTCTAACACATGAAACATCATGAAATCATTCCAGCTTTTGCAAGGTAACAAAAATGTAAGGAATGTGACATTTGACTTTTGATAATTATTATTTTCTTATACGTGATTTCATTTCCAATGTACCATAAAGAAATGGAAAAAAATTAGAAAGGCTTTGCTATTTGAGATATCAAGGCTTTATCTTTCAATAGTGATGTAAGGAGTGTTACACATATTTTAGTATGTTTTAGGGCATTTCATATCTTGTAATGAAATGCTACAAAACTTAAACTGCTAATTGTTTATGATGAAAATGCATTTATCTGTGATTAATATGGTTTATGCTATGATTTTTATCAAAAATATTGCTTTTGTTTTAACTTTTATTGGCTCATACAGTATAAACTAATGAAAATGTGATGTTAAAAAGAGGTTCTCTGCTATAAAATATACTGAATTTATGCTAATAATTGAAAAACTATATAAATTTAAATACAGTTTTCCCATATTGTCTTTGTTAATTCTGAAAATTACTTAAAATTCCATTTTTATTGTACATTTGTATTTTAAAATTTTGTGTTAGGAGTGTGACCAAATAAGTAGGGATTTAATAAGTCATTGAAAAGCATTTCATATATAACTAGTATGTCAATCGTTCGAAAAACAATTGAGAGGTCTTTCCCAAAGTTGCGTCAGAATGTTCCAATTATTGATTCATAGGGAAAACTTACATTCTAAGCTTAATATGTTCATTTATAGACTCTCTAACGTGAAATACATTTTTTCCAAGTGACCTTCACATTTGACCTTGAGGTCATTTTGAAGGTCAAGTCTGCCTGATCATTTTTTGTATTGAATAATTGTTTGTATCTTCAATGGTATTTGAGGCAATGGCAAAAACCCCAAATTTAGACATCGAAAATCGGTTTTTGGTCCATAGGCCCAAAATGGCTGGTCCAATAATTTTGGTCCCAATGTAACAAATGTAGGTCTCAACAAGACACACATTTTCTCCATTACATTTCACCAGCTATCTCTTATGGTTTCCGAGTTTATCCGCGAACAAGTCTAAAGGTCAAAATAAAGGTCACCGATGACCTTTGACCTTGACCTTTTCAAATGGCCACTGGTGAACCAAGAACAATGGTGTATGTCTCATGTCTCTATCACTTCCAGTTTGGGAGAAAATCTTTAAAGAAGCACCAAATTTTGCAAGGGGCATAACTCCAAAATGGTCCATCGGACAATTTCGGACCAAATGTAATGGATTCTTGTCATGACCTAACAAACATTTTTCTAATGACACTTCATCAGCTATCTTTTATGGTTTCCGAGTTTATCTGCTAACAAGGTTTACCATGTTTGGTGATGTAACTCTGTTACTAAAAATAGATCGGGTTCACAGGGTCAGTCTGGTCTATTCCAGCCATTTCTGAATAATGGTACCAAGTATCAAAGTGTAATCTTTTAAGACTTTTTTGCAAATGTTGGAAGAAAAAAAAGAGAAAAAAAATAATAACTAGTAATTCAATCGTTCGAAGAACAATTGATAGGGCTTTCCCAAAGTTACGTCAGAATGTTCTCATAATTGATTCATAGGGAAAACCAACATTCTAAGCTTAATATGTATATTTATAGACTCTTTAACGTGAAATACATTTTTTTCAATGTGACCTTGACATTTGACCTTGACGTCATTTTGAAGGTCAAGTCTACCTGAACATTTTTTGCATTGAATATATGTTTGTATCTTCAATGGTATTTGAGCTATAGGCAAAAAACCCTTATTTATACATCGAAAATCGGTTTTTGGCCCATAGGTCCAAAACGGTTGGTCCAATGATTTTGGACCCAATGTAACAATTGTAGGTCTCAACAAGACACATATTTTCTCCATTACATTTAATCAGCTATCTGTTATGGTTTCCGAGTTTGTCCGCTAACAAGTCTAGAGGTCAAAATTAAGGTCACCGATGACCTTAGACCTTGACCAGTTGACCTTTTCAATTAGCCCCTGGGGAATCAAGAACAATTGTGCAGGTCTCATGTCTCTATCACTTCCAGTTTGGGAGAAAATCATTGTTAAGGAAGTATCAAATTTTGCGGGGGCATAACTCAAGAATGGTCCATCGGACAATTTCGGACCAGATGTAATGGATTTTCGTCATGACCTAACGAACATTTTTTCTAATTACACCTCATCAGCTATCTATTATGGTTTCCGAGTTTATCTGCTAACAAGGTTTACCATGTTTGATGATGTAACTCTGTTACTAAAAATAGATTGGGTTTACAGGGTCAGTCTTGTCAAGCCAAGCCATTTCTGAATAATGGTACCAAGTTTCAAAGTGATATCTTTTAAGACTTTTTTGCAAATGTTGGAAGAAAAAAAATAATAATCAGAAGAAATACAAGGTCTTACCACCGAAGTGGGAAAGACCTTAATAATCAGAAGAAATACAAGAAGGTCTTTCCGCCAAAGTGGGAAAGACCTTAATTAAAGGCAAAGTTTTTATGGTAGAAATAGATGCATGCATAGTCATATAATATAGAAATTGAAAAAGAAATTCATTATATATTCTATAGCAGAGAGCCTCTTTTTAACGTCACATTTTCATTAGTTTATACTGTATGAGCCAATAAAAGTTAAAAACAAAAGCACTATGTTTGAAAAAAAAAATCATAGCATAAACTATATTCATCACAGATAAATGCATTTTCATCATAAAAAGTTAGCAGAATAAGTTTTGCAGCATTTCATCACAAAATATAAAATGCCCTAAAACATACTGAAAATATGTGTCTCACTCTTTACATCACTATTGAAAGATAAAGCCTTGATATACCAAAAAGCAAAGCCTTTTTAATTTTTTTCACTTCTATATGGTACAGGAAATTATGAAAAATAGACAGATTGGAAATATAAGAAAATAATAATTATCAAAAGTCAAATGTCACATTCCTTACATTTTTGTTACCTTGCCAAAGCTGGAATAATTTCATGATGTTTCATGTGTTAGAGCATCAGTAATGTTTTTCAATAACAGCTAACACATTGGTACAAATAATTTAACATGTCCTGCAAGAATAAAACCCTTTGATCAGGTGCAAAAGATGGTCTCTTTCTAAGTTTCTCATTTTTTTAGGATTTTTTTTTCAGATACATACCTCTACAAATGTCCTAGGTGCGGAACACATGAAGAACTTTAAAAATCATCGACACATACCATACAGTAAATCTGAAGGTTTGAAGAATGGGCTAAGATAAGATAATTGATAAAATCATATACTAATTATTTTTCATTGAACAACAGTTTGACATTTTAGATCTTTTTAAAATGTCACACTGAAAGTGTTACACTCCTTACATTTTTTACATATTTTTTTCTTGTAACTTCTCTACCGTAATAGATAAAACCATGAAACTTCGCACATATAATCTTCCTGCCATGTCAACTATTATAGCATAATTCTTTTTTCATACTAACAAAAAAAAACTAGAAAAAAAATATATACAGCTTGAATTCATCATTGTTTTTTGAAAGTTAATTTTGAGAATAGCGCGCTTGCTTTATTGAGATTGTTTCTTTTCTTCTTCTTTTCATTGTGTCGCTCTATTTCAAAATATGTATTTTTATACAAATACCATGTATTTCAGTTTTAACAATATTTGGCTTTACATTTAGATCATATTGGGCATTTTTTCTCTATCAGTTCCTTAACATCTTTGATTTTATGGTCTTCCAAACGTTTATATTTTATCTTCACTGAAGAGACATGCGCATATGCAGAATATAAATTCACAGTAACTTCGGTATTTAGTTGTTTGTTACCACTGGGTCGATGCCTCTGCTGGTAGACTCTTAGTCCCCGGGGGTATTCACCAGCTTCGGTGCTGTCCCGAAAACCGATTGTATTTCGAACCTTGCAATATCTACATTTTTGTAAATTTTGTTGAAAACTAAGGAGTATCTCCCTCATGCAAAGCTCTGTCCTTGGCTAATTTTGGCTTTACATTTAGATCATATTGGGTATTTGTTCTCTATCATTTCCTTAACATCTTTGATTTTAAGGTCTTCTAAACGCTTAGAATTTATCTGCACTGAAGAGACATAAGTTGTCGAAATGCAGAAAGCAGAATATAAATTAACAGTAACTTCGGTATTTAATTATTTGTATAAGCTGTAAAGTTGAATTTAACAAAAAATAAATTTAATGAGTAGATAAAAGTGCATTTAACATTATAAATTCAATGGTGAATGAAAGGATATGGAGTAAATGTACATGAGACAAAGTCTCTACAAATACATGGTAAAAACAAGCAAAGGAACAACGATTTTTGTTCTTCATCAATGTTTACATTTCATAAAAATAATGCACGAATTAAAAAATGTATAAAAATAAGAAAAAAGGGTATATATGTTTAAATAATAATAATAAATCATTCATGTATAATTATGTTAGGAGTGTAACAAAAGACAAATCCTACTATTCGAACTCCCAAATGTGCAACTATCGTCCTCATCTGAAGATAGTACGAGTTATCTCGCATGATTTTGATCTTGCCAGACAATATATGTATTATCAGTGTTTTGTGGGCCCTGCTGAGATGTGAATACCAAACCAAATAATCTAAACAAGGGTCGATCGATATTATATTTTACAACAATAAAACTGCTGATAACGTCGAGTATGGACTGAGCTTAGATGTATGACTGTATGATGCCTTTTTCGACGTTAGACTTAATTTTAGAAGTCTCTCTGAATTTGTTTGCTAGAACTAAATCATCTACAGTATGGAAATGAACGATTATAATTGTTTTATTTCGTTCTAATATAAACTTCTCAAATATTTTACTTTATCGTTTAATTTTTCTAGATTTTTAAGAACTACTTAATATTTAACCAAACACAAACCTTTCTCTAATATTTTCCTTTAACATTAATCTTTTCTACATTTTTAAGAACTATCTAACCAAATACAAACTCTTGAGACATATTTTGAATGCAGAAGTAGTTCAAAAGGGATTTGCACTGGATTCACATTTAAAACACAAAATTAATGAAATGCATATTTACACCACATTTCGAATATTTTAACAGCATTGCCCATAGATATGTTATTAAAAATCATACATTTATGCATAATAACCATTTGTCGCCCAAACTTGAGATGACATTAGAAATAGACAAAATAATAAATTTATGCCACAATTAAAAGTATGAAAGACAAATAGGACCATTACAATCAAAACGAAGCATTTTTTTCATTGTATGTATTTTTGTTTTTCTCATTTTAATTGTTGATTTCTACTATATTGTCACAAATTGAAGTTGTATATGTTATGCCAGTCTAATGACAAAAGTTACATTCAAAACAGATGTCCATAATTATGTTAATTAATTTTTTATCTATACTTAAGTTTCACTAGATCACCTGAACCCTGGGACTCCCAGTATGACGCCCGAATCAACTGCAAACAACATCTTTTCGACGCTTTTAAAATCTAAACTTTTATAAAGTTAATGGTATTTTTTATTAAAATTATTAAATGATATGTTGAAAGTAATTAAAGTATAACGGATTTCATAAGAGAAACATAAATATGCCTTTTTTTGTTAATATAGATTTATTTTATGTATATATATATTGTTTTTGTTTTGTTACACATTAATTTTTACATGTGTAACAATTTACGTGAACTTGAAAGTGGTCAGAGACTTACATCGTATGCATTCAGCCATGCAATACACAACCCAAACATATACAACAGCAAAGCAAAATATGATAATAATTCTGTCTCGCTTTTTATTTTATATTTTTAGATATTATAAGTACTTTAATCGTCTATGGTCTATCATTGAAAATACAATTTTTTTTTTTTTTGAAATAAATATACCGTGAACATACATACTAATAAAACTAGCATGTTCTTAATATTTAGAAAGTAATTACATGGTATATGTGATAATTATAGATACCCTTTATCTATAGATAACGGACTTAAACTTTTTGGCGTTCTTTTCCTTCAGATGGTCAAAACTCTTTTTTTGAATTAAAATGGAACAGTGATGCGTTGATCCCCAAAAATATTGCTTTATATCATTGCGAAGAGTAAAATGTGTACAATATGAATTGATGGGGGTTGAAATTCTTATTTATTTCACTATTCTGTCATTTGTCGATAAAGTGGCCGTTCAAGCCATTTTCAGTTCTTATTGAACTGCCCATATAGGGTTTCTATGTGATATCTTTTAAACGAAAATGGAACAGTGAAAGACAAACCCCACATGAAAAATATTTATACCACCAAAAAGCTGAGATTTCAAACTTTCAGAATATATGGGGGTTTAATAGAAGTTTTCTAAATCAAAACTTTTATAGGCATTTTATCACTTTTTTCCTGTACAATCTATATTGATTATCTGATAGATAAAATCGTTATCGATTGGCGCATGCGCACTGGTCGATGAGGATGATAGTTGCGTATGAATGATATCTTTTTGATATTGAATCTGTACTTTATTAGTGAACAAAGCTTTAAATTAAGCTGAAAAAATTGGGGGGGGGGTCACCGACTTAGTTTAAGAGCTATGACGTCATCTTTATTTACCTGTTCTGAAAGTATCAATTATATACTATTTGGACTATATTTTTACTCAATATTTCGTTTCGAATGAACTGAAATTATTCTAAATTTTTCATGGTGTGTACAAATGCAATATATAACAATAACAGAAAAATACGCAATTTGTTGTCTCAACGGCTCGTTTTTCAAGTTCCCGCTATTTTTGTCGGGTACTCGGAATATGACAAAATCGTCGATCGCAAAAAATTGACCAATGATAATTTAATAATATTTTCACAGAAGACATAGACAAACACCCTCAACGGATTAAGTAAATAAAAAGATAGGGTCACCGAATCAGGGTTTAAGATATTTGCAAAAAACTTGTCAAGGCCGAAAATCGAGGGAATAAAAAAGCGGGTTTTTTTTTTTTTTTTTTTGCAATTTCCGGCCAATGTAGGTATTTGCTGTTATATTTTCTTTGTAATAACAATATTTAAATAATATGAACACGTTCTTTCGAAGTTTTGCAAAATTATATATTTTATTCATTTTCGTTTCTTTTATCAATTTCTGTTGGTGGGGTGAAGGTTGAAATAACAAAAAGGTATACTACCTAAAAGATCTATTCATTTGACTGTATCTACACAAGTTTGGAAGTTTGCTTTGAAATTGCATCAAAAGTTGTCATTTAATCATTTAATAACAATACAATTCTTGGCAAACTATTAAATGAAGTGGTCTACATATTTAGTGTTTAATTAAAATGTGCCCGTTTATTCTGTGCGTGTCACAACTGACCCTTTATACATCGGTCCATTTACCTGGAAAAACTCGCGGGAAATTTGCAACGTCATAAATGAATTATGAAACATTAAAGCTAAGTTCGCGGGAATTTGGCGACATCATAAAGGAATTACAAAACAGTAGCAAAATGCGCAGAAACAATAGTAGGATAATGGGGAGTATATCAAAATCTTTATTTTGGAAAGACTATATTGTATCAGGATAATTATTTTTTGCAATAAAATACGGAAACATTATTGCTTTCATAAAGTCAGTTTCTTGTTATTTCAGATGTTATATTTTGTTGAAGTAAATACTTTTGAACTAGTTTCTAGAAAAAAGAGTGAAATTCAACTATACAAATGTTATTTTTCTAATTTCATAATAAGTCATGTTTGGTATCAAAATGATCCATATTTTCATTCTTACACATGTATATTGAAACACTTATAATTAATTGTTTGTGATCATTATTGGTACCATGCATGTGTATATGTTGGGCTGTCTTTGTTCATTTTTTTTAATTTTTGAGTTATTAAAATCTAAATGTCTTTTTTATCTTTTATCCAATTTAGAGTATAGGTAGCGATCTTATAAAATTTATAGTAATATATTGCTTTTGAATTTTGACCATGTTTGTCACACTTTGGCTTCATTTATTTTGAAATCACCCATCAACAAAGCTTATTGTTGACTTCAAGATGAAGTTCAACAATAAAAGAGTTGTCCAATAGACCATATCCGACCTTTGGTATTACCAGATTACTTTTCAATACGTCACAAGTATAG
The DNA here is from genome assembly GCA_002080025.1 of Modiolus philippinarum. Taxonomy (NCBI): domain Eukaryota; kingdom Metazoa; phylum Mollusca; class Bivalvia; order Mytilida; family Modiolidae; genus Modiolus; species Modiolus philippinarum. The sequence continues at coordinate 212,410 of MJUU01054329.1, read as the reverse complement.
AAAACGTCACGTCATAGAGCCTAAAACGTCATGAAGTTGGTCTCATGGGGCGGACACGTTCATGACGTAGGGCGGAGAAACAGCAACTGGTGAATATGAATACCAGAACTCGGATATGGTCTATTGCTTTTGTCTAACACGCATTATGTAGAGACTTTGTCTAATATGTATTTACTCTATATCCTTTCGTTGTTTATTTAAGACTGGATTGAGTTTATCCATCCTGCAGTGGATGGAGTTTTTCTCTCCTGAAGTAAGGAGTCCGTGAAAAAATTCCCTGTGCGAAAGATGTATGTTCTATGTATGATTCAGTCATAGATTACTTGTTCTTGAAAGAATATCTCATTTGAAGATACGATCATACTACAAAATTGTGGCATTGATTTTCAAATGTTATTCCGACTACCTGTTTATAGTGCCCACTTCTCGTTATTTTAATATGCAAAGTTTTCTAACAATCGACTTGTTGAGTGTCCTGTGTTTGTCTATATGTTGTAATTGTCCACTAGATAGAGACAATAGTGCATTTGTTGGACAACGGATGACGGTGATTGTAAGATAAGAAAAAGAAGGGAAACGGGGAATGTGTCAAAGAGACAACGACCCTAAGGGGAGCAATAACAACTCAAAGCCACCATAAGATCTTCAATGAACGGTGAGGAAATCCCACGCCCAACGGTAGGTCGGAGTTGGCCCCTAAATCAAAAAGTAATCAAGTTCAGCGAAATAAGCATCTTCCTAGACTCCGATAGACATAAAGTGAACTAACTAGAAAACAAACAAGACACACAAAGGCTTAATAAATTTCCTGACTTAGGACAGGCGCAAACCTGCTGCGGCGGGGTTAAACTAGTTTTATTGGGAGCAGTAAGAGCAGTTTTCCATGTTGTTGACGACTCAATGAGTAAAAAGGACCATGTATGCAGCGTTGCTCAACACTTATTCTAATATGAGTATCTTCTTCCGCTTTGGAAACAAAGCAATGTCCTAATTTCAACAATATTTTTTAGCACATGCGTATATTTTTTTACAAAAGGACACTCGTAAAGTACAATTTCACATTTTATTCACTCAATATTCATTTTATTTTGTGTAAATAAAGATTTTAAATAATGAACCACCCAAAAATTCACATCAAATAATGACAATAACAGAAATTTACAACAGTTACTAAATTTAAGACTATGAACTGAAATTGACATAACCGTAACCTAGCAACGAATGTGTTGTTGTTATGAAATCTTATCTATGTTGCATATCATGCTGTACGATTTAAATATAATTTTTTTAATTTTTAATGTTAATAAAATTATAAATATGAGTTTTATTCCTTTTCTTTTTTCTTTTTTGGCTTCAAAAAGAACATAACTAAACAGTCATATAAATCAGAAATATGACCAGTTCACACTTATATCCGCTTCGATTTTAAAATATCCGTATTTTATTTGTTTTATAACAGATAATTTGTACTAATTCATAAGATTATGAGCCACTTGTATTAATAAAACAACGAATATAGATTTGTCTTTGTCCATTTACTGTGTTTATATGCAGTTTTCCGACATATTTCAAATCTAGTGCANAGCCAAATATCGCTCTCTAAGAGCCGCTTCGAATGTTCAGAACTCTTGTTAAATATATTAGAATCGAAATAGATTATTGCAATTGGGCTCTATGCGAATTAGAACATGGTCAGACCTTATATTTGTCTTCATTTTATACCTCGCTATCGCTCGGTATAAAATATTGACAAATATAAGGTCTGCCCATGTTCTAATTCGCATAGAGCCCGCTTGCAATAATCTATTTCTTAAGTAATTCAGTTCCGCTAGAGCGTCTTGGACTGACTGTGAGGTATGAGCAGAGCTCACTATTGAAGATCTCAAGGTAAATTGAGGATGAAGATCAACGATGAAAGAGTTGCTTTAGTGCTCTATGATCTATTTGTAGACACTATCTATTATTTTAGACTCCTCTTATTGTCAATTCTACCAATAAAAAATGTGGTTTCAATGAGTTCTTTTAGGCTTATAATCACTAAATTTAGCAAAATTCTTCGCGAAATTTTGTAAAAATTATGACAAATAGGGTCTGTAAGTCTCGTCATGTGACTAACGAGAATCTACGATAAACAGGCAATTTGAAAACGTTTCCCGCCAAAACATGACGTCAAAGGATTGTGACGCTCAAATTTTTGTTTGAGACGTCATATATCTTTGTTTAAAATGTAACTTCCGGGTACAATTTTTGATCCCGGAAGTGCCAAAATAGTACGAGACTTACAGGCCCTATAGAGAATTCTTATCCGATGCTTCTCATCAGGAACATCCATGCTTTCTGCGTTTGTTGGACTAACAGTTATGTTGTAAGGGACCGACCATTTAACTTAAAGGGGGGGCTATGTTATTTTTTCTCTAAAAAAATATTTTGGAGCTGATTTTATGTGAAGAAAAAAATATTTTGGCTGCCAAAATGATGAAAAAAAAATTTCTGAAGGAGGCTTTCTGCCTGAAAAAATAATGTTTTATTTGAATTTTTTTTTTGTTGATACACGTGAAAAAAAGAAATAATTTGTTTCGCGCAAAGCACGAAAAAAAAATTCTGACCAGAAAAAAAACCATAACCCCCCTACCTTCAGGTTAAATGGTCGGTCCCTAATGGTTAACTTATATGGAGTGTATATTTACTGTAGAGCGTGCAGTTCATACAGTGACTTTGTGGAAAGAGCAAAAGCACTAACACAAAAACTGCTGAGTCAGGGATATGTTCAGCCGTTTTTAATTTCGTCCCTTCAGAAATTCTAAGGCCGTCATCACGACATCATAGATAGATATGAAATGTGAGTGTCACAAATGAAAACTGACATTTTCAGTTAGATTCACGTCTTCCCGGATTTGACATCACCGGTTTTGACTTTGACTGGATTGACCCACTGACAGTGTGACGGGTGATGTATACAGAGCATGCTTACCCTTCCGGAGCACCTGATGTCACTCTGTTTTTTGCCTTTCTCTGGACTTGATTTATGTAATCTTCTGCTTCTGTTCCTTCGGTATTCTACTGCCGTTGTTTTATACTAAATGGATTCTGCACCAAATAGTAGAAAAAAAAGAAGGGAAACGGGGAATGTGTCAAAGAAACAACGACCCAAAGGGGAGTAAAAATAACTCAAAGCCACCATAAGATCTTCAATTAACGGTTAGAAAACCCCACACCCAACGGCAGCTAGGTCGTAGTCCCCCCCCCCCAATAAAGGGTAACCAAGTTAAGCGAAATAAGCACCATCCTAGACTCATACAGACATAAAGAACAACAATAAAAGCGTTGTTCCTTTGCTTGTTTTTTACCATGTATTTGTAGAGACTTTGTCTCATGTGCATTTACTCCATATCCTTTTATTCACCATAAAGTAAACTAAGTAGAAAACAGATAAGACACACAAAGGCTTAATAAATTTCCTGACTTAGGACAGGCGCAAACCTGCTGCGGCGGGGTTAAACCAGTTTTATTGGTCCAAAACCTTCCCCCTAGCCAATGTGATAAATAAAAAACAACAGTAAAATTCACTTTACAGGACTGAGTCAATTGTGAAAAATGAAACTGAAAGAATTAAATAAACGGACAAAAACATGAAATCACAAAAGACTACTAGGAGGGTGGTAAAGGGTTATTTTCGTGCAACGTTTTTGGGGTTTTATAAATTCGTGTTTTCGTGTTTGGTGTTTTTATTCTTCGTGTTTTCGTGTTGGCATTATTTCACGTGCCTCGTTTTTGTCCATATTTTGAGCTCGTGATTCGTTTTGAATATTTTATATTTCGTGCGTGTTCATTTTTTTGTAAAATAAATCAATTAGAATGGTAACGGTACCAGAAAGTATTACAGAGACAAATTTCATAGATTTTCATTGATTTTAAGAGCCTTCGGGTAAAAAACTTTAGAGAAGATGCATGAATTACTATAAATCATGATAGCTTCTCAAGTTTTCGGCGAACTAAGACCAGTAATTTTCCGTCTTTCGTGATTGGCCATTTTCATCACTCGTGTTTCGTTTTCGGCAATTTTTAAGCACGTTCTTTCGTGTTGGGGACCCCCTTTACCACCCCCTACTAGCAGTTAACTGACATGCCAGCTCCAGACCCATTACCAACTGATAAATAAGAATAATTTATTTATTTATTGAAAATTGCAGACAAAGAACCCATTTGGGTTATGGCAATACAAACATATATCAAACAAAAACATAATGTAATAAAACAAATACAGTGAAGATATATATATATCAGCTAAGGGTCTCCTCTCCTCAGTTCTAATGACTGTCTAATAAAAGAGACAACTGTATTTATATCTTCAGGTGTTGATGGGCTAAGGATAATAACTAGTTGCTGGTGAAAAGTATTTAAACTAAACTCATTAATATTTTTATTAAATTTTGTTATAAGATTTGTTCTAAGTTGATTATTTATTTTACAGTTAAAGAAAAAATGTATTTCGTTTTCTACTATATTGCAGAGTTTACATATTCTTTGCTGCCTAGGGATCTTTTTGTATCTTCCTAATTCAATTAATAATGTACCCTCAGTATACAGCTTCCACCAAGATCCCTTAGCTTCCCGTGAGGATTTCATGCATATACCAGAATACATAACCCGTGCCCATGCAAAACTGATTTTAGAATTTCAGAACGTGTTTAGTTAAGATGCAAAGACCCTATCAAAAGATCAATGTTAATACCAAAGAATAGAAAAAAGCAGGGAAGGCCATACGTAATGACTTGACGACAATATGGTAATTATAACCCTTATCAATTAGACGATTTAAAGGTTTTGGAAGTGGTCGGTATTGAATCTGGGAGGCTTCTTTTCCGCACGAGTGTTCAGGTGAAGGCCGATGGGGCGTAAGCCCCCGAGGCTTTTACTTGAGCACGATTGCGGAAAAAGATGTGTTCCAGATTCAATACCGGTCATTTCTTTTGTTTAAAATGTACGATATCTAACTTGTACCACAATAAAAACTATTTGATTCATATCTTTTACGACTTTTAAAATTATTTGATTAGTTGTACGTAAATAAACGTTGTATTCACCATGAGTTGTTGGTGTAACATTTGGTTAGCGAGTTTGCCTTTATAACTTAGTATGTGGTAGTGACAAGGGTTCGAATCTCGTCTAGGATATCAAAAACATTTTTGCGAAGTTTTATATCAACTACTGATTTGTAAGATAAGTAGTAGTTATTTTAAAGTGTTATGTAGTCTCCGTGGCGCAATCGGTATGACCGTTTGGTTAGAGAAAAAACAACACGTTTGGTTAAATGACATAATAGGCAACTTCTATTGAGATATACAAGATTTTTAGAGTTTTCTTCCAAAATGTGAGTTGCAAAGATAAATAGGTTTATAGACCGAAAAGTATAAGTAAGGTGGTTGGTAAAACCATCTCTAGATTAGCAACACGAAGGGTTGCGAGTTCTAGTCTCACATATGATTGATTGATTGATTGAATATTGTTTNGATCTTGAAAATTAACACCCGCTCCGACCGAAGTTTACCGATTATTATTCCAAACTGAGAAAGAGTATAAAAACAAACCATGTGACATGTAATGTTATTTCTTTTCAATGTTCTTGTTCTAGTTATTGTTTTTAACGCTTTTTCAACTCGGCATTCAGTATAATAAAAATCATATTGCCCTTGGATGAAGATGTTAGGGCGATTAACACACTCGGTGAAAAAATTATCACCCTCCACTTCGTGTCGGGTGATATTTTTTTACCTCGTGTTTTAATCTTCCCTAACATCTTCATCCAAGGGCAATATGTTTATAGTGTTATGTAGTCTCCGTGGCGCAATCGGTATGACCGTTTGGTTAGAGAAAAAACAACACGTTTGGTTAAATGACATAATAGGCAACTTCTATTGAGATATACAAGATTTTTAGAGTTTTCTTCCAAAATGTGAGTTGCAAAGATAAATAGGTTTATTGACCGAAAAGTATACACGGCGGACGTGGCGTATTTAGTAAGGTGGTTGGTAAAACCATCTCTAGATTAGCAACACGAAGGGTTGCGAGTTCTAGTCTCACATATGATGGAATTTTTGAAGAGACAACATATTTTTACTTAAGATTTTCAAAACAATGTGTTCACTCATGCAGAGAAAGTGGCCTCTACTTAATCTGGGAGGCCAGTTTGAACAATAGCTTTGCTGGGGGTATTGTGGTACAAATAAGTTTGTAAGGCGAGTTTAAGTAATTTTACTCTTATGTAAAACATTGCCGTAAAATAAGGGATGTGAAATACCAGCCTTGATTAGATGCTTACAGATTGCATTGTATTTATGAACTAAGTCTTTATATCGATTATAAAATTTAGTAAAGGTTTTAACTAGGTTATGATAACGAAAAGCCTGATGTAATAGTTGTTTAGTTATGAAAAGATTCCGTTCATCAAAATTGCAAACGTTATTACATACTCGAGCAAAGTTCAGATATGTTAACACCATATGATGGCGCTAATGGAACATCGCCATCCAGGAATGGATAATTAGCTATGGGAAAAGAAAAATCGTCCCTTTTGTCATTTTTAGTATCTATTTTACATTGGTAATTTCAAAATTGATGTCTAAGAACAGACAATGATGATTATTAGGATTATCTTTATTCAAAGTAAGTTCTTTAGGGTAAATGTCCTGATAATACGTATTGAAGTCGTCATTATTTAAAGTTAAAATATCATCCAAATATCGGAAAGTGTTGTTAAACTTTTTAATTAAATGCTGTTTAGATGGGTCTTTGCTGATGTTGGTAATAAATTGAAATACGTAGCAGTACAAAAAGAGGTCCGCTATAAGTGGTGCACGATTGGTACCCATAGGACTTCCTATGACCTGGCGATAAACAAAGTTACCGAAACGTACCAAATCCTTGTATCAGACACCAACTGCATTTTGAGTTATACTACTGCCAAGCAACAAAAAAAGAAATATCCGATTATTATCGAATGAAATACTGTAAAAGGGGAAATTTTTCGCTAATTTCGCAATTGGCACATATTCGCGAAAATTTCCCCTCGCGTAAACTTGCTTTTAATACAAACGTAACGAAAAATAAGTGATAATCGCGAAAATAAAACTTAAAGTCAGGCTTGCCTTACAAGAAAAAAAATACCATGCGTTTTATAGAAATTTACTGTTTGATCAAAATTCTAACCCCTTTAAAATACTGAGTCTTCGTTTCGTGTATGGTTCTCGGTGGATGTCCTTGATACTGGATTTAGCCTCCTATTTAGATATGATTGGTAGTGAGTACTTTTGCTTTATGAATTTCCATACTATTAGATTCTACTGCTGATGCTGAGAAGTTCCTCCTTTGAATACGTGTACAGCATAACGAAATTAACTGTTTATTATTTATGTATTATAAAATATCATTCTTACCCAGATGTAAGCTGTCCTCTACTTTTATAGAATACTTCTATATCAAAAATTGCCACATCATTGGGTTCCAAGGACTTCAAACATTTTGGTGCTTTTCTTACTACTTCTACTATAACGTCAGACTCTGTGTCTGTGTCTGTCCCATTGGTCTGTTTACTTGTGACAAAATCTACTAGAGCTAGAAGTATAAGGAACAGAAATATTCGACTGGAATGTTTTTCCATGATTTTTCATTCACATATATGTATATTACATATAATGTAAGTTTCATGTGTATTTACCATGTTTAGGACGAGGCTCACAAAGGGGATCAGCTTAACTATTACCAATTTTTCTCAGAACATCGATATGTAACAGATCACTCATTTTCTGTCCTAGGGCCAAATCTAAAAGCCAACGCTAAGAAAGTTCACTGATACTAGTTTCCAACAGTATTTGTACTGCCTGCAGTTAGACGAGACCAGTGACTTTTCAAGAAAAAATCCAAACACCTACGTGTGCATGTACGATTCTATCACCAGAAAAGGGATAAAACAGTTGCATTTGCATCTCATTTGTGCCGATTTTATACTAGTTTATATCAAATAAATTTGTTGAAACACCATTACTGAAACAAAAAATACGTATCGCGCTAAAAGCTCTTTTAGGATTTAAAAAAAATAGTGCATTGGTTGATAACAATGGAATGAAATAGTATAATCCAACTTTTCTTGCTAAGTACACATTTTACCACCAGAACATGTAGTCACTCTTAGACTATCTTTCCGTTCATCGGTATTCAGTGCCATGTGCTTTACATTTTACAAGATAAAAAATGGTACCAATATGTACGAGGTATTGTTGAGGTTTTGTGTGTGTATGTTTTTAGTTTAAACTTTTAAGCCTAAGCTTTCCACTTTTACTTGGAATTTTTAACTTTTGTCATTTCTAAAATTATTGTAAACAAAATGACAAAAATCACCAAAACTGGAGCTCATTTTAAAAATTTCCGTTATTTTAACATCGGTTTATTTATCTTGCAACATTGCATAGTATATGTAGTTGATTATCTTGTATAAAAAAAATCAAATGAAAAATGAAATTGGTGCAAATGAAAAAGTGGAAAATTCTTAATCGACGCAAATGCCATACGCCCTCGTTTCTAATTGGATAATGTTATAATTTTTAGGACAACAATTTACCAATGCCATGTGTTTACTGTAATTCCTTCAGATTTGCGGAGAGGAAATAGTTAACAATGGTTGTACTTTTATACAATTAAGACTTTTCTATAGTCGAAATAAATCAATGTCTAAAGAATTATATTAAAATGATATTTTTACTTAGTAATTCATTTCAGATAAACTTCTCTTCTTTTTATGACTTACTCATGACTTACTTGTGATAGGAAAAATATACACATTAAGCCAATGAATTTTAATTTTCTATTAAAAAAATCACAAAAAATAATATTAATTTTTACTATTTACATCATTCCGACCTTGTCAAGCACAGCTCACCGATAATGGCATAAAAGGTTTTGAAAATCCACTTTTGAGAGAAATTATATAATGACTATATTTAGCCTCCTATATGCGAAAAAAATATTAACTATTGGCTCAATTATAAAGCATACTATAGCTTTATAACGGCCAACTCAACAACACTTTATTGTGGCGAGTATGTCCTTTTATACCGGCTTGTCTGTAAATCCGTTTACATTCTATGGCCCGTCCGTCTGTTTGTCGTGTTAATGTCAGTACATAGTTCCGCTGAAAGTTCATACTGAACACTTTATGGTTTTTTAGACAGCATGCGTATATGTGTATATGTCCAAATTCAAAAGGGATTTTCGTGATAATTATAAACTTGAAATTAACATCATTAATGCAAAAGAAACATATTAGTTTCCAATGCAATGTTGGATGGTGCTTGTGAGTTTCTTTGAACAATCTTCTCTCCTTGGGTTTCTTTTCTTTCTTCGTGGTTCTCATTTCCTTTTTCTTTCAATCGGCTTATTCCTTCCAGTATGTTACTTTAGTACCTTCAGTGTACGATTGAGGGTAAGAATACGCATTTTTGTGTCCCTCTGTCCGTGTGCTCTCATACAACCGAAATTTTGGTTTCTGTCCCACTAATTCTCTATCCTTTAGTACGACATTTTTTATTCATGTCACTTTTGTTCCGTCACCACCTACTAGTATATAGTGTGCAAGGTCGAGAATAAGGGAACACCACCTGTGTCTGCCTGTTTGTCTGTTCTTATGCTAGTGGTCATTGATTTGAGACACTGCTGGACAATAGGGCATGTAAGTCTCGTACATTTTTTAAACTTCCGGGATCAAAAGTTGTACCCGGAAGTTGCATTTTAAACAAAGTTATATGACGTTTCAAACAAAAATATGAACGTCATAATCCTCAGACGTCATGTTTTGGCGGGAAACGTTTTCGAATTGCCTGTTTATCGTGGATTCTCGTGAGTCACATGACGAGACTTATAACTATAGTTCTCAAAAAGTTGTCTGTGAATAAATTGGATTGGTTTATGAAGCTACAAGATGCAATATAATTGCAATTTCGACATGCAGTTTAATCATTTCACAATGCATTTCACGTGTCTCTTCCGTATTGCTTGACGAATGTATTACATTGGCTCGTAGATTAGTTTTTGGACAAAAAAAGAGAAAGAAACGCTCATTACTTTTGAAAATTCAACCTAGAAGTATTTAACACTTGTATTTAAAAAAAGATTTTTAACATAAATTCGAGTTCATTTGTCCATACAACAGTTGCACAGAAAGACATATATACATACACAGAATAAACTATAATAGAAATGTTCAAACAAGAAAAACCTCCATTAAGATTATGGACTGAAATATTTTTTATGAACAAAATGAATGCTTGGTGTTAGTTGTTTTTTAATTTGTATATTACATGTGGTGGAGAGAATTAATATTGTTCATAAAAATGCATTCTTGTGTTTTCATTCATAGAAAAAATTGCATTAGTGACCGCCGTTTGCCTCATCATTACAGACGATTTTGTTTGTCAAAATTACGTGTATTAGAATTTTGTATTCGTATGTAAATGAATGAATGATATTTCTGCATTTACTGCATTTAATTCCAATGACATGTAAAAAATCATTTTGAAACAAAAAAAAATAAATCGGATGACCTTTTCGGAAAAGGAAATTTCAAAAGCATTGAAAATGTTTTATTTCAAGGCACTATTGACGTTTTCGATTGATGAGTCTTTAGCACAGGCACTTGTTTCTATCAATGGGGGGGGTCGACCAATATGTAAAATTTTCTATCTATGGAGGGTCGACCCCCCCCCCCCCCCCNGGGGGGGGGGGGGCGACCAATATGTAAAATTTTCTATCTATGGGGGGTCGACCAATTGGTCGACCCCCCCATTGATAGCAACAAGTGCCTGTGTACATTGCTGTTACTTTGATTGATACATATACATGCATTTGTAGCAACTGATAAGCACGAAAGAATGTGTTTCGAAATGCTCCTGACAGAAATTAACAAAAGTTTCATCATTCATTTCTTTTTTCTTATGCCCCGAGTCCGTTTGACGTTAAAATATACTGCAGTGGTATATTTCACATATAAAGTTCTGTCAGTTCTCATTGTCAGTTCTACATAATAATGTAGCACAGTTAGACGGAAACAATTTCGTTTTTACTATAAATGATTGCTATACTTGAAGATCTAACAAAAACACAACAGGCATGAAAAACGAACCTTCGGAACCGTGTTTTTTTTTCAAGTGCTTTCATGGGAATGTAAAGAGCGAAATCAGTTTCATTGATCCATTTAAAATTGGGTTAACAGTGTCACTGCTTGTGCTTTATAAATTAGTCAATTGGTACCATATGCTATAGTTTTCGGAACACTTTTTTGTCTGTGAAGTCTGTAAATCCATTTATCAGAAATATACATCGATGGCTAGTTTAGTAAATCATTCGGGGACAGAAAAAGGAAGACGAAGATCCTTTTTTTCTATTGAAACAACAATTACTGTATAACACCGAAAAAAAGGATATTTTTAAAGGTAGATATTTAAACTTTGAAGTTACAGGTGTTTTAGAACTTCAGTAGCTTATCAAAATTAGTAACTTACGAAGTTTGGTCGTAAGTCTTCTACATTTCATATTGACTTGTGACGTAAGTTTTTCAGTTGTGAAAAGGTCTGCTGGCTATTGAAAACAATCATATTTACTTAAGAATTGAATGCATTATTTTGAAGTTTCATTGGGGTATGAAAGTGTTGACCGAAGCACATTTTTAATGAAGCGCGTTAGCGCTTCATGTTGAAAATGTGCGCCCGGTTAACACTTTCATAATCCCTATGAAACTTCAAAATAATGCTTTCAATTCTTATAATTACATTTTAACCAAAATATAAAAACACACTATTTATTTACAGGAAAGTACATCATGTACAATGGGATTCTATTTTTACAAATTAATCCGCCACGTGAACATGTGGTCAAATGTGTTTCATGGGAATTGCAACTTCACATTGATATGCCACGTGATCGGTGTTCACCTATCAAATTGACGGTTTTCAAATGAATATGCATGAAATGTAATTATTGTCATATCAAACTTCAAGGTTTTCTCCATATATGGTCCGAGTTGTCCTTTATTACTGTCAGAGTTGTGCGTTATACGAGGTCCGAGTTGTCCAAACCAGTCCATATATACAAAATCTGAGACATGGTTTTGTTGCATTTTAAAGGTTCTTTCAGATAAAGAAAACAGAATTCAACTACCTGTTAAGGTAAAAATGTTATTTTGGTTCTAAGAATTTTATCTCAAAAACTCAAAGTTTTGCCTTGTATGGAAATTTACATATTAATGATCATTAATACTTAAAAGGATATTCTCTTGAAATGAGCATTCAGAGTCAGAGTAATCATTTTCCTTTCGTTTGATACCTCATTTGTAATTGTATCTTTACTAATAACAAAGTTATAGGCATACAAAGTAAGGGACTGACAATTTCAGGCAGAAGACTGTTGTGCTATCTTAAAAGTAGATACCTTTTGTTAAGAATTTAAGTCACTAAGGCATAAAATTTGAGGGGATCGCAAGACAAAGTTGTTTAAGAACAGAAATATTCAAAGATCATTTTATTAGGTTTAGAAGAAAGAAACCATGGGATATGCAAATAAGATGTTTACGGGTTCTACTAAGCTTTGAACTTTTTGAATTTAAAAAATAATAGTTAATATTAATATTCCTAGTTCTGTTCGAACCGGCTTCAGTTGCCTGTATTTGAAGGTTCGGCAAGGTGATCCTTTTTGTTTTAAAAAGCAAATTTTATCGGTTATCGTCAAACACCATAAAAAATTACCGTTGACGTCATTTAGCTGAATATTTTAATATTAACCGTCGTAAGGGTGCCCCAATTCACACCATTTTATTTCAGTCCTCGATTCTTTATATTTCTTACCGTGAGTTTTCGACATTTTTGCAAAACAACTTCATTTACCTCATTTCATCAGTTTACTAAAAGTTGGAGGATTAAAAAAATCTCTGGTAGATATTTTTTACAGATGAAGTATCACAACAGGGGGTAAATTGATAGAAAATTATCAGCTCTAAAAACCGACAAATAGCAACATTTTGGTCTTCTTAATTATTTATCGAATTTATTGCACGTGTAAACATGGCAATTTGTTTAGTGCAATGTTTAATGATAACACGACATATTTTAAAATATTGAATTTATAAACCTAACTAAAATACTATTTTTGAATAGAAATAAAAATTTTAACATATGGAACCGAGACCGAAAGACCGACTTTTAGACACACCCCTCTTTTTTACATGGTGCAAGGACGGGACCACATCATTAAGATAGCAATGCCGGAAACATACAAGGGGTGTAACTATGCAAATTACAGTCACCTGTCATTTCACAACAACTAGAAACCTATTCTATTTATAACATTTATAAGGTATATAAACATTTCCTAATGCAATAATTTTTATTGAAAGAAGCCAAGCTTGCTTCTTTCGTTGAAGACTAAATCTAACCATAGAGTTTCATTTACATTCGAATTTTAAAACACGTTTTAGACACATATTCATGGAAGAACCATTAATTTTCAGGACATCAGGACCAACATTTGAACACACCAAGACTACCAACCAGTATTATAGTATGGAACAAGCCAAAACATCACCCTGGGGGAAACCACAACAATCTAGCCATGTCCCAAGTAGTCTCCAAGATGTTATGAATGAACAACTGAGTGAAGAATTGATTGAAAAGATTGGGAAAGAACAGAGTGATATATTGGATACATTTGCAAGGTAAATTTATTTATTGTAAGATAATTCCAATTGCATTTGCAACGTCCAATTTCATTGGTCAACGTCACAAACAACAACGAAGTTATTTTCTCGATAAACGCTTCTTGCCCATTAATACGCTCCGAGGAACAAGTGCAGTATATGGTGACATCAAATTCAGTGAATACGTTATTTTAATATCAAATGATTGGAATTATAAGAAATAAAAGTAATTTTGGAGGAGTTTATGGATGTGTAAATGCGGCCTTTCACTCGCAAACTTTACATAAAGTCCTTCGGACTATATTTAGTTTGTGAGTGAGTCGGCCGCGTTTACACATCGATAAACTCCTCCAAAATGACTTTTATTCCTATAGTAATTTTGTCATTTATATTGCATTTTGTTGTATATTTTATTGTCTGTCAAGCCAGAAACAACAAAAATGAGTCTAAAATTAAAACATTGACGAAACATATGCACAAACATCTGGACCTAAAATTTGGCCTATTGGACCAAGGCACATATTAGGCAAGCCCGAAGTTGGTCTGACAAAATTTTCAGCAAAATATGAAGTAGATGGTAAAAATTTCTCATTTATTCTGAAATGGTTGGTTTTCTTTGCTCATGAATGCAATTTTCCTCATTTTATTTCCGGACCAAATGACCTGCAAGTAGTGACAGGCAATAGGAAATAGTTCGTAATTGATTAACAATCAATAAAGTTTGGACAATAAATAATTTTGTGGATATTCTTCAAGTGCAAGTGACATTATTATGTACTTTCTATCACCAGCAAGTGCTTTTGTCATGTTTGTGGTCCAATTCATAAAAAAAATAACATGTACTTACAGAGATGCCAACCCCTCCGATTTCGGCGGAGTTTTCCCGTTTTTTATGCGATAAATCTTCTCTCGGATCTTGTCACGAAAAACTCCTATTTTTTCCAATCTGGAATTTGTTCGTAATCGGGACCAAAATTGGTGGATTTTTATATATTAATCACTTCCATGCTTGAAAATTCCTTTTAAAAAAGCATTTGTCTGATATCAGATTGATGAAAATGGCCTATCTTGGCAGAAAATTTGATGGCTGGATTCCAAAGCCTTAAAGTTTCTGAATCCCCAGAGCTTCTGGGAGCCATGTGGCATGGGCGGCCTATGACCCCTTGGATGTAAGAGGACCTGGCTTTGTAAATACTCCTTTATTTCATCAGATAGGGATGCTATCTCTAGATCTGTATTTATTCATGTTATTGGGATTACTATCCGTCGTCCATCGTACTGCGTCGTCCTGTATCGTCTGTCGGTTTTTTAATCTGCAACTCCTTCAAAACTACAAGTCCGATTTCAACTAAACTTTATGGATATGTTGTTTACCTGGTCTAGTTGTGCACCTGATACAGTACAGAAAGAGACATACCATAACAAATCACTTGGGGAGACATAAATTATAATCCTTTAGACATAAAATCACAGACATATTATCATTGTGATAGACCTAAAAAGCAATAAAACAGAGTGGTGAGGATTACATTTTATTACCTGTTTTACCTGTAATTCTTTTGAAGTATACCTGCTTAATTAGATTTTTACCTGTAAAACAGGGAATATCCTGACAAAACTTGGGTTTTATTGCCCCTAATCATGCCAATTAAATTTTTTTAAAGGTAAAAATTAATCCCAATCCCTTTCCTAGACATCCCCACTATCACAGTGATTAGTTATGGTATGTCTCTTTCTGTACTGTACTTAAAATTTTGATTTTGTAGAATTTAGAGGTTTACAGAGTCAAAATACATGTAGCTCATTTGCTAATTCCATCTTTTAATCCACAGCTCCTTCTAAAATGTAAGCCACTTTTTCAACCTCACTTGCAGGATATCTTGTTCTCCTATAAATCTAGTTGTGCACCTGATACTTAGAATTTTTATTTTACAAATTTTAGAGGTTCATGGAGCCAAAATAGCTCATTTGTTAGTTTGGTTTGCGAATA
Organism: Modiolus philippinarum; assembly: GCA_002080025.1. Taxonomy (NCBI): domain Eukaryota; kingdom Metazoa; phylum Mollusca; class Bivalvia; order Mytilida; family Modiolidae; genus Modiolus; species Modiolus philippinarum. The sequence continues at coordinate 196,685 of MJUU01054329.1, read as the reverse complement.
CACAATTCCATCACAACTACATGTATAAGTGAGATTTTAACCAAATTTGCAGGATATTTTGTTCACCTGATATAGTTGTGTACATGTATCTGATATGTAACATGTTGATTTTACTGATTTTAGAGGTTCACTGAGCCAAGATACATGTACTAGTAGCTCAGCTTTTAATTTGGTTTGTTAATCTGCAAGACCTTCAACATGTTCAAAACTATGTATCATACTCTTAACAAATTTGCAGAATATGTTTCTTCTTCTTATCTAGACATGCACCTAATACTTAAAATTTTAGTTTTACAAATTTAAAGGTTAATTGAGTCAAAATGGCTCTTCTCTGGTGCAGGCGACACAAGTGTTCCATGGAACATCCATTATTTTTTTTGAAATAGCATTCTACAAACTGATTTTTCAACATCACCATGATTGCATGTCCTATTTGACTAAAGAAACTAAAGAATTTCAAGAGAAGCACAAAATACTGAAAACAAGAATAAGCTTGAATGTTGAAATCATGGTACGAAAAGAGGCACTTTGTATAGTTGTGAAGTTAAATGTACATGTATATTATCTGATTAATCGATTATCAAATTTTATAATTGATTAGTAGCATTTGAAGCCTCCAAAAATGTATTTGAATTAGATCTTTCGATTAATCGATTATTCGGAACATCACTACCTGCAAGGCCTCTAACTATCTTATTGTCTGCAGATTATCTTTTACATTTATTATATTTCTTAGTTTAATATACATGTACACATATGAAAAAGAAAGGAAATGGGGTAAATGTCAAGGAGACAACATCCCATATGCAGGTTAAAACGACCCAAAACAAAGCATCTAGAGGTCACCATCCGGTCTTCAACACGGTGAGGAACCTTGCACCATATAGCAAGCCCTAAATGGCCCAAAAAGTAAAAAAGTGAATAAATCAATGGAAACAAACCACATCCAATAACCCAAACGTCAAGAAACTAAAATTTTATAAGAAGACAAGGACAAGCACATGATCATCATGATGGCATTAAAGTCAGAATTAATTCTACATGTACATGTATATCATGTATACAGGAAATGTGACATTTTAGTTTTGAAAAAAAAAGATAAGTAAACTATGATTGTCCATCTTATTTGTGAATTTATGGTAAACAATGAAAGGATATGGAGTAAATGTGCATGTACAGTACAGCCAGAGACTTACCGTGATAAATCACTGTGATAGACNTATCACTCTGCCTAGTGAAATGTGTATATTTTATTTCCTGTTTGATCTATCGGCATGCTTTCTTTTGCATTTTAAGTGATGAAATCAACAACTGGACATGCAAAAGAAATGAAGTGGATAGATCAATCAGGAAAAAAGATATATTCATTTAAAAATTTATAGTGATATGTCTATAAGGCCCTATCAAGTTACAGTACAGCCAGAGACTTACCGTGATAAATCACTGTGATAGACATATCACTCTGCTTAGTGAAATATGTATATTTTATTTCCAGTTTGATCTATCAAAATGCTTTCTTTTGCATTTAAAGTGATACAATCTACTATTTAGTTAACATGCAAAAGAAATTATTTGGATAGATCAGGAAAAAAAATATATTCATTTAAAAATTTAGAGTGATATGTCTATCACAGTGATTTATCATGGTAAGTCTATGGCTGTACTGTAATTTGTAGATTCTCATCCACCTGTAACAAAAAATCTGGGGCGGGTGGGAGGGTATTTTTTATATTTATTACTGATTTTCACTAAAATTGATAGAAATTTAAAGAAAATTTCTGTACAATTGAAAATTAAAAAAAAATTTGATCTTGGAAAAAATGGGGCGGGTGGGGATGAGAATCTACTAATTAATTTGAAGTGGCCTTACAGTGATTTATCATGGTAAGTCTCTGGCTGTACTGTATGTGACAAAACCTCTACAAATACATGGCAAAACAAAGCAACAGAATAATTCTTTTATTGTTGATAGTTTCATTATTGTTTCAGTGGGAAAAGTGAAGACATTGACATAGATGCATTGATTGCTACTGGTGGTGCTACAGATGACACAGTCGATGATGAAATGATGGCAAGAATGTTACAACTGGAATTCGATAAACAATATGATCAAGAATTGTTAGCCAGAGAAAAGCATGTTAATAAAGATCAGAAAGGTACATAATGTGAGAGAATTTCTCATATGGATATACTATTGATACTTTCAAATTTTGGCAATTATTTTTGTAATTTTCGAAATGTAATCCAGACCACCTGTTTTAAGTGCCCACATNTCACTATTTATAACGCCAAGTTTTCTTACATTCGACTTGATGAGTGCCCTGTGTTTGTCTATATGTTGTAGTTGTCCACTAGCTTAAGACACTAGTGCTTTTGTCGGGCAAAGGATGACAGTGATTGTAAGAGCACTTTGCCAGTTTAATTGATGTTTGTTGACAATCCCGCACCCATGACCAAGAAAGACATGGATGTAGCGTTGCTCGATAAATAGCAAAGAATTCCGCTTAAACCAGTGCTAGGGGCCGTCTTGAACTTACTATGAGGTATGAGCAAAGCTCATTGTTGAAGGACTCATGGTGACTTCAAGATGAAGAACAACAATAAAAGCGTTGTTCCTTTGCTTGTTTTTTACCATGTATTTGTAGAGACTTTGTCTCATGTGCATTTACTCCATATCCTTTTATTCACCACATAATGTGAAAATGAATACCGACAACAACCCTCTTCTCCACATGCAATCATTTACTGGACAGCCTCATTGACCATATTAATATTTGGAGAAGAAAAATAATCTATCAATACATGACAATGCACAAACTAGGAGAAGGTTGAACATGTTAAATATAATAATGTAAACACATTACAAATTACACAAATGTTACAAATGAAAATAAAAATAAGAGATACCCTTTAGACCAAGGAAACTTATACACATCCAGCATGACATACAAAATGTGTTCTGTGAAGAGCTTGAATATTTTATTGTTTATTCAAAAACAAAAATCAAGACAGATTTTAATAGAACTGAGTATCATGAGGAATCTCACGATACGATACTATCACGATATGTATCATGGTATTGTAAATCTTGTTTTCTTGACATAAATTAGGCAAATATCAAGACTGTGAATTACAATGTACAGTTGTTTTAATATTTAAGCCATGTCTCTGTCATAGTTGTAATTAAATATTTGTAATTATATCGATTTATAAGCCATGGGAGCATTCACAAAGACTATTTCGTTTACATCTACGAGTTCCGCCATATTTGGCGCCAATAAAACGCAGATCGGATCAGGTGTGGTTGTATAAAACAAAGCCATTTTCGGTATTGCGATTCTGGATCAACAATAGTACAGGATTTGTCATCACTTTGGATCAATATAATCGATTCATCGATGAATCGTTACCCCTCTAGATTTTAACCCCAAAATATCTTGAAAATCAAAGTGTTGTCATACATTTAACAAGATATGGAACATGCCTTCCAGTTTTCAATGCAACCCAATTCATGGAAGCAAAAAAAAAGTATGTGCAATCATAGTTTTGAAAAATAAAAACAATTTCAAGACAAGTCGATTTAGAGTGGTGGTCAGGAATTAGAATCTAAAAATTCATTTTAATCGGCCATATAAGGCTGTCCATAAAATTTCTATTTGGTTACATATGACAAACAGGCCTCTACAATAGCTTTTTTTCAAACTTGTCCCTTCGGACAAGTACCTCTGAAGACTTACTTGTCCGAATGAAATTATCACATGTCCGAAATAATGACAAACCTGATAATAAGGATATGAAATTTTCAAAAGTTGACAAGTAGTAACATTTTAGGTCAATGAATGGATAGCAATTTGCTGAGAAGAAGGTGTGGATGTCGAAATAAGCACTATTTTGTTAACTTGAATATCAAATTCCATTGAATAATTTCAGCAAATATTTTGTTTATTTTAGTTTCAATTTCCTTCGAAAACTACAGAAGCGTACATCCAGCATATAGAGATGAAGACGAAATTGAAGAGGAGTTAGATGAAGAAAAGGAAAGTCCATGGGGTATGTCATTTTTGTGTCACTTGCAATTGCTGTACAGCAAATCCGACAAATAGAGATTACCGTCTGTTATCGTCATCTTTCTTTTTTTAATCCACACTGCAAGTCATTTTAGGATATGTTGTTCTTCTGGTTTAGTTATGCACCTGATACTTAAAATTTTGATTTTGCAGATTTAAGAGGTTCACTGAGCCAAAAAAAAAGGAATATTAAGTTAAAACACTGAAACATGCTTACTCCATAATTTTCAAAATAAATTCTATTGCATGCATATTGATTTTTATAACACAGAGCCAAACATTTCCTTATTTGGAATTGTATTTTCTGTAAGTTTTAGCAAATTTCACCACTGACTGACAAATGTTGTAAAAATGTTTCTCCTCTCTGGAGAGAGAACAACTCTAATGAAATTTACCGCCAAATCTATTGGGAACTTTATCCTATGTGTTTTATAATATGTTATTAGAGAAACAACTTCTAAAACATACATGACATAAGCATGTTAATAATGAAATTTCTCACATCTTGTTGAATAAACTTTTAAATGTTTAAAAACTAAGCAAGCCTTGTTTTTAAACATTTGCAAAATATATTTACTCGATATGAGAAATTTCATAATCAACTTAGTTTTCCTTGTAGAAACTATATATCATTTGGTTTACATGCTGTACAGAAATAACTTGTACCATCCCATGAGAACTTTGATAATGTTATACTAATACAGGACTTTTGAGTCTTGTTCACTTCGGAAAATGATTTATTATTATACGAAAAAAATCAATACATCTGAATGCCTTGAGATGGAATCACTAATTAATTAACACTGTCGAGCTAAGGGTGATTCATATTTAATTTATTTGTAGCACCACAGGTTAATTGTTTTTCGTCAATCAAAATTTAGTTAAATAATTGTAGTGTCAGACAAGTTATATGTACACTTCAATTTCATGAATAGTTTGTTTTATATGGTGGTATATATTTATTTCAATAGATCAGGGATCTAGTTATCATTCTTACGAGTATTTGAGGAGGGCCTTTCAGCCTTCAATTACACGAGAGTATCTATCTTAAAAGTCCCTTATTATTAAATAAGCAAATTAATAAGAAAACAATCTGATGTATTTATTTCCTTTTACAGATCAAAAATCTCCATCCTTTAATAAAAATGGAACATCGGGCCGAGGTAAAAATATTGTAACAAAACATGATGCTATGATTTGTGGAAGACGAAATGCATCCAGACTTATGGAGGTAAATTAATATACATAAGACCATGAGAACAAGCACCTTATTTCTATTTTTGGCATCAGTATGTTTCAGGACAAACATACAATGGATCTGTTTCGTCTTATGTGTTTAAAATCCCGATTTTTTTTGTGTTTTTCTGCCATCGTTTGAAATTTTTGTGCACCAAAACAACAGTCATCTTACCAATGGTTACTGTAGTGTCAATTAAGGAGACAACAAATATATAAAACTGTAAGAAAACTCTTTTAAAAAGCACCAACATAAACTGAAATGGGGAAAAATGAGTTGATATTGAAAAAAAATATCTTCACACAGTGTCATGAATTCTGAAAATATTATTTTGATGAACATGGGTCACATCAAAACTTGTTAATTTAAAAAATTTCTTCTTTTTTTTATATTTTCTGTTTGCCTCACACCCTACAACAGTTAAAAATGAAGATGACACCAAACACGGAATTAAATTGATTTCGCCTTATATCTAAAAAACATACTCATCCAATCTATCTAGTCAATAAATAAGTTTAGTATAATATAATAATATACATGTATATATACATGTATATATATGGTAAAGGGTACATACAGGAGTGCCAATTTTTTATTTAGATAAACCACGAAAAGATGCACTACATGTTTATTGCGGTTGTGTTTTTATGCCCCCGCGACAAAAAGTCGGGGGCATATTGTTTACCCTCGTCCGTTCGTCCGTCCGTCCTGTACGAATGAAAAACACAACTATTCATGTTTTTGAGAAAGTTTGCAAACAAATTCCAACTACTTCAAAGGAATCTAACTTACAATAAGTAGATGTGCACACACATATCTTTTTGAATATTCAAAATGGCCCCGGTTGCCATGGAAACTGAAAAAAGGTGGGAAAATTCAAAGTGCCTCAAATTTGATGAAACTTTACAAAAAGAATGTCTAGCACCCATAGAAATGATTTTGGGTCTCAGAATTTTCAAAATGGCTGCCGTTGCTATTGAAACTGGAAAAAGGCAGGAAAATTCAAAGTGCTTCAAAATGGATGAAACTTTACAGGATGATTGCCTAGCAATAATAGAATTGATTTTTGGGCTCAGAACTTCCCTTTTATATATTTTGGAAAAACGGGAGGCATATCATTGTGTCCACATTGTATTGTGTCAACACGCACTTAAATATGGACTTGCCATATTGATTCAGGGTTCAATGAGCAGGGGCATAATTAGTTGCCATTCGGCGACAGCTCTAGTTTTTCTCTTTTTTTGCTGCACAGTCTATTCCAGGCATGCTTTTCCATCACATAACACAATGTGTAGTATATAAAAGATTTGTATTGAAATGTTTAAATTGCAGTGAAATACACCACAACTGCCTTCAGCACTGTCTGGTGCCATATATTGTGGAACCTGTCTAATCTGACACGCTATTGGACCATGAAAATGTGTCAGATTGTACAGGATGTCTGCATACTCTGGTTTAAACATACACATGTTAAAAAGCATTTAAAATCTATGTTTTGGACCAATAAATTATTTCGGATTTGACAGGATGTTGGAATACTCAGGTGTTGGATTAAACAGGTTTCACTGTATAATGCACAAATATTTTAATTTCTTGGCAGCTTACATGTACCGTATATACTCAATTATAAGTTGGAAATTTGGGAGCTAAAATTCATTTCCAGAGAAGGGATCCGACTTAAAAGAGTAACCAAGAACCAAGGAGGAAAGTCGAGAACGTAAAATGTCCGGTAGACACATTCAGTGATGACCAAATAATGCNCAAATATTTTAATTTCTTGGCAGCTTACATGTACATCAGTAATAAACTCAAAACCTATAGCATAACACAGTATTTTATTTTTCACAATACCTACCCACCTCCGTCATTTCTAGGAATGTTTTATGAATAGTTGATCCATTTTAAATAGATTATATGAGGAAAATGTATAATCTAATGTGGGAATTACATTCTTTTTCAGTTTCCTCCAGAGTTTGATTGCGGAGATGGAGAAGGAATGGATATGAAGTTAAATAATAAAGTTTACAACAAATTAAAACTACATTCCATGGCAGAAAATAAACGACACCAGAAATTACATGAGAAAAAAGAATATTCCACTTCAGTAAGTTTATAATGTAATCTTGACTTAATAACTAGACGTGTGATTTTACCATATTTACACAAAATACACACAATCACATTTAACACATTTAGTCAAACATTTTTAAGTCATTAAGAACCATCATTATATACATGTAGATAGTGATGGATGATCCAGTTTTCTCAGTTCAATAAATTTCTTATTGTCACGGGTGAAAATAAAGGATTTCTAGTCACTGTAGAAAGTGACTTTGTCATTTAACCCTAGGCTGGGCATTTAAATTTGAATTTAATCTAAAGCGTTAGCGAGGGGTTTAACTTGCGAATATGAGCCCAGCCCATGGTTAAATGGCAATAACTATATACCTGCCATGAATTATTTTCATTCTAATGTGACAGAAAATGAAATTTTCCATTCTGAAGCTCTTCAAGAGAAGGCGGATTTCCCAAAATTAAAAACATGGTTGCTTTGCATCCTTTTACTCCGATACCATTTGCACATGTGCAAAATATATGGATATTGAGTATTATACTGGTTGACAATTAACTAGACCCATGCTAGAATTTTAAGTAAAAAAAGAGCCACAACTCTGTGAAAAAAGGCAGAGCATTCTGACATCAAAGTATGCGCTGCTAGCACGGCTAGGCATTTTGGTCAGCCACCCAGTTCTATATATATTGATTTTATAACATGTATAATAAAATATTGTTTTTCAGGAACAAGTACTTGATCCCAGAACTAAACTGATCTTGTACAAACTGGTCAATAATGGTGTACTGGAATCTATCAGTGGAAGTATCAGTTCTGGTAAAGAATCAGTTGTGTTCCATGCTTATGGTGGGGAGTAAGTAGTCATGTAATACAGTATCACAAAACAGTAGAACTTTGATGGATCAAACTGCAATAGGTGAAATATAGAATTCACAATTGCATCGAGTGAGAAACGACATTTCTACACTAGAGATAGTTAAATTTTCAAATGTTTAAACGCGAGGCTTGCAGAGCATTTAAAATATTTGAAAATTTAACTATCAAGAGTGTAGAAATGTCGTTTCTCACGAGATACAGTTGTGGATTTTATTTCTCCAATGATTTTAAGGAGATTTTGGACAAAAACATGACCCCCTGTTCTGATTATCCGAAAATAAATGTGTAGTTTGAGCGTGATGTAATCAGGCATGGTCGCCTTTTTTCATGACGTCACAATTGTCAAGTCAGAAAACGGCAAACATATTTGACGTCATAATTGAATTTAATCCAATCACTTGCTGAGAACAACATTCTCCCTAGAGAGGAGAAACGTATTTCTCCAACTGTTCAGGAAACGTGAAAACAGAACAGAAATTAGAGAAATATAGTTTCCACACGGAGACCTAGTGGATTAGGAAATTTCTAAAGTTAAATAAATTTTGCAAATGTTTGAAAGCGAGGCTTGCCGAGCTTTTAAACATTTAAAAATTTATTTAACGAGATGTGAGACATTTCATAATTAACTAGTTCTCGTTGTGGAAATTGTTTCTCTAATGACTGGATGAAGAACACAGAGGATTGCATTCCGAATAGATTTGGCGGGAAATTTCACGAAACTTGTTCTCCTCTCTAGAGAGGAGAACAAATGTTTCAACACCGTTCAGGAAATGTGAAAACTGGATAGAAATTAGAGAAACTCAGACAAGGGTTGATTTAGAAATAAACTATCAACTTGCCCATGGACAAGTCACCAATATATATTACTTGACTTTCCACATTCAGTATTGAAGATGAATAAAATTTCAAGTCAACAAGTGGACAAGTCAGCATCAAATTTTACTTGCCTTGCACATATTTTATTTGCCAAGGGCAAGTGGGAGAGCACTTAAAATGTATCTGTATCAGATGTCTTTACCTTGATAGCCCAACTGTTTTTTTTTTGGCCCCATAAGGAGCTCTAGTTACTAAAGTTCAAACATTCAAACACATGCTCTTTTCTCACCCCCAAGTGCTACTAAGTACAGCACATTTTGTTCGTGTTATGGACTTCATGAAGGCTGGTTACAGAAAAGCCTGTTTGGGTGAGCCTTTTGATGTGTGCTTTAATCAAATGCATATCACAAATGACATTGCCTAAATTCATTATACCCAGCTTGAAAAGGCGGAAAGTATATAGTGATTGGGATGTCCGTCCGTCTGTTCATCTGTCCGTTCATCCGTCCATCCATCCATCACACATTTTTGGTCACAGTTTTCTCAGCATGTATATGTCGGAATGATTTGATATTAGGTCTGAAGCTTGATTATGATAAGTTGTAATGTGTAAGCTATTTTCAGGTCTGCCATGTCACTACTGACTGTTTCCCGATATATTTAAGTTTTACTTTAACCCACTGTGGATTAGAAATTTTCGTCACAGTTTTCTTGGCTTGTACATGTGGGAAGGATTTCAAATTTTGTCTGGAGCTTTTT
>MJUU01054329.1:167727-186736 GCA_002080025.1 Modiolus philippinarum | reverse complement strand
GTAGGATTTATTTCAAATTTTGTCTAGAGCATTATTATAATGAGTTGTAACATGTAATCTCCCATGTTACTACTCCCTGTTTGCCAATATGTTGTAGTTTCACTATAACCCATTTTGGATGAGAAATTTTTGTCGCACTTTATTTGGAAGTTATGAGTGGGAATTAAGTCAAATTTGGCCTGGGCAACTGTTTAAAGAAATTTATGACACTTGGGAATCGGGGGTATTCATTTGTGACCAAGCAGACCACAGTACTTCTAGTTTTATTGGTAATTGATGAATTTGATGAAAAGATGAATGTTACTTTGCTCAAATTGGAAATTTTGTATTCAGCATGGTTGAATTCATTGCAATTACGGATATGCAATTTTACAAAATTTGCATTTATGTTACAACACTTGTGACTACATACAAATAGTACCAAAATATAGCAATCCTTTATTTTATGTCTTGAAAGTGATGCAATACTTTTGATTATCATAGATATTCCTCTTCACAGAATTATTATGAAAAAGAAAGGAAATGGGGTAAATGTCAAGGAGACAACATCCCATATCCAGGTTAAAACTACCCAAAACAAATTGTTCATTTGAGATATAAAAAAAAATATTGCAAATTAACAATAAAAAGTTTAAAAGGGTACAGGGGGTATCTATTTATGTACTATTTTGGTATTAGGCCATAACAAGAAAATGGACTCTCATCAGCTCCTGTACTGCTTTTTTCAGCCACTTTTGTTTGTTCTTTGCTCATTTATGAACATTTTCCTCAAGATTTATTGCATTTTGCAGCATAAAAATGATAAAACAATAAATTTTCTTCTGGCCTGCCCTGAGATCTATGAGTTTTTTTACAATGGCCTTAATGGTAGTACCCGGCACCTGAAACGGTTTTCAGGGGCTTTGGCTACAGAGCTGCCAATCCAGTCCCTAGTTGATGGATAGGGGAATGCTCTGTCTATGCAGAGTAGTCAGGTCATAATACAGAAAGCCTGACTGCAAACAATTGTAGTCATACTGTGTGGAGAAATGCCACGCTCCATGCAGTGAAAAGACCCCTTTTATATTTCTCTAAAGAGAGCAGATGTACTGGGTGTCGTATGTAAGGCTAAATTTCCTGCCCCTACCCATTTCTTCCCTTTTCCAGTGGCATTCAAAAGTTGTTGCCCCGGTTGTCCCTTCCAGCTTTGTTTCTTTCTTCTTTTACTTACAATTTTTTGAATTGGTTAACTTGTTCTAATCCTAATATAGCTGAAATATTGCTCACTGGACGTTAAACTTTAACTAATCAATCAATCAATCTTAATGGTGGTTTTTCTATTTCAGATTAAATGGAGACACCCTACCAAAAGAATGTGCAATAAAAGTATATAAAACAACACTCAACGAATTTAAAAATCGTGAAAAATATGTCCATGGTGATCATAGATTTGCCAGAGATGACTTTAAGAAGAAAAATCCCAGAAAAATTATCAAAATTTGGGGAGAAAAGGAAACTGCAAATCTCAATAGGTAAGTTATGATGAGAAGAATTAAAATATTTATATGCTGTTGGAAAAAAATTATATCAGTACATTAATACGGAAATTTTGGCTTAACATTTACAATTATCTTTTTACATTAAAAGTGCCCATATGGAGGGTAATCCCCATAATGAGCAAATGTGTGAACCCGACAGGAATGCATGTGGTACCAGTTTTCCCTTCTGTACTATGACATGGACTTAGAAACCGTTATAAGGCTAAATAAAGTTATAATTCTGTTTCCTGGTATCCAACCAACTCAAGTCTTGACCACCTGATTGTGCTGAAATGTGAGGGGAAAAAAATTGCCACAATTATTCGTCCTTGAGCAATATTGATTTGTTGCTTTAAGGTTGAATGCTGTATAATTTGCATGACCAATGATTTTAACTAATGTCTTTAGACTTTATATTGAAAAATTATTTGATTAAATATTTTAAGACAAGATATGGAGTAAATGAACATGAGACAATAACACATGTATTAGGCCACATCAAATTAATTAATAGATTCTCATCCCCACCCGCCCCATTTTTTCTAAGCCCATTTTTTTTTCAATTATTCAGAATTTTTCTTTAAATTCCTATCAATTTAAGTGAAATTCAGTAAAAAAAAATAATGAAATCCTCCCACCCAACCCAGATTTTTTGTTACAGGTGGATGAGAATCTACAAATTAACTTGATAGGGCCTCAAGTTCAACTTCAAGTATTTTACCAAGCATGGATTTGAACATTTTCATTAATTTGTTTAAATTTTAGGAAATTGTAACTGTCTCTGAGATTTCATTATGGATTTATTGTTTTAGAATGAAGAAGTTTGGAATACCATGTCCACATGTACAAGTTTTGAAGAAACATGTCCTTGTAATGAGTTTCATTGGCAAAGATGGCCAGAAAGCTCCCAAATTAAAGGAGGCAGATTTGTCAGTAGAAGATATGCAGGATGCTTATGAACAGACTATTGAGGTAATTTAATTCACATTATTTGCATAAACAGAATTCAGAAAGACCTGACACTATTTTAGCTAAAATCCCTACAGCACAATATCTAATTTACTAGAGTCAATATCTAATTTACTAGAGTCAGTATCTAATTTATCATGATATACCTAACTTTAGAGATGAAATATCAATATTAAATTAGATATTTTACCAGTAAAATCAGCTTTTTTTTCTTTTTGTGTGTGTGTGTGTGTGTGTGTAGTGTGTGCATAGTGAATTTCTCACAAATTGTTAAACTGTTTCCACTTGAAAGCCAAAGCGAAATTCAAATGAAAGCCAAAAAGCCAAAGGAAAATCAAACACTTCAAAGTACTTGAAATTTGCAAAAGGTCCTTAGATATGTTAAAAGTTATTAGTCATTTTGTTGAGAAGAACTTTACTATTAAATTTTCTTAGAGAAATATACCTTTTGAGAATAAAAAGAAAACAATAACCAACTAGACTTGATAATATTATAACATTACCACCTCCTCCCCCAAACCACAGAAAAAAGTTAATTCCCCAAGTAATAGTACCTACTCCTTAGCAAAATACAATTTTCTAGGATTTCTTGGTTCTCTTAAACCAGGAAAGTAAGTTCCCAATGAAATGCATTTTTCCATAGAGTTTTAATGCATGGACTTAGAAACCACAAATTTAAGAACCTACAAAATAGTGAAATTTATAAAAACCACGAAAATTGATGTCAACGAATAAAAGTACTTCTTCAGGTAGGTTTATGTTCACTTTAAAATTGTATGATTATTACTGATATCTTGATTTAAATAGAATTTCCATTATCATTACAGATAATGAAGAAAATGCATAGAGAATGTAATTTGATACATGCAGATTTGAGTGAATACAATATGTTATGGTTTGACAACAAAGTTTGGATAATAGATGTCAGCCAGGCAGTGGAAATAACTCATCCTGCTGCATTCGAGTTCCTCTTCAGAGACTGTGAAGCCATTACAACTGTAAGTTGATTAAACAAAGAAGGGGTAGATCCAGCCCTCCGAAAAATGGGAAGGGTTGCCCAAATTATACCAGAAGTTATAAAAATGGGGGACATAATCTCTATGGTCTCTTATTTGATTGGCTGATGCGAAACTAATTTTAATGAAGTTATGTTTTAATAACATGTACAGAATTTTTTCATGATTCTGAGTTATTTTTCAAAGAAATCTTGTATGATTCAGTTATGATGACTTTATACTGTCAAATATTAAGGCCTTTTCAGTTGTAACTCAGGTAGAGGCTCAAGTCCCACATGGACACAACCTTATCAAATCTCTGTTTCGACTCTAGTACCTGAAGTCCCTGATAAAGACTGTTGTAAACGGTCGAATTTATTTCAGCCATATTGAAAAGTCAAGCTCTAGCTACCCTTGGATTTGCAAAGGTAACTCTGGTTCTAATGGAGGAAAATGAGTAACCAATCAGAATTCAGATTGCAAAATGATTCTCATTCCTTACAATAGAGTTCCAAGTTAAAACAGTGTTGGATGATGGGTTTGCAGTTCATTAAAGCAATTTGATTTACCTCCCTTAGACCATTGGCATGATTAAAACTTGCTCTATCAATCATGCAAGTTCCTAAGAAAAACACATTTGAGATTTGTTTTAAATATTGCAGTCAGAGGAAAAACAATAGAAAAGAGGTGTAGCATCAAAACCTTTTTTTTTTTGGCAATGTAGACTGTTGACCCAAAATTTCTGTACCATCATTTCCGCACTGTGAAACTTAAAAGTGCAGTTTCTATGTAGAGATATCTGTCACCATCAAGAGATACATAAAAGGAATCACTCACATACACATTAAACCATACAAGGAAATATTAAAAAAGCAATACACTGATAGCTAGTTGTGCCATTCTAAATTTTCACAATACTGGACAAATTCTATTATTTGCACATTTTAATGAAGAAATGTGTTGAAAGATAAAATTTTCTTCGATTGCTAGGGAAGAAATGGGGAAGGTAAATTTACAATGCTCATCACAAGTAAAACATTTCAATTTTCCTGTTATAAGTTCAGCTGAAGTCCAGTAATTTTATCATATATTTGCAATGGAAAATGACCTTTTTTGACATAACAATATTTTCTTACAAGTAATATAATAATTGTATATATATAGATTACACTAGAGATAGTTAAATTTTAAAATTTTAGTTAAATTTTAAAATTTTAATTGCGAGACTTGCTGAGCATTTAAAATTTTCAAATTTTACTGTCGAGAATGGATAAAATTTTGGTAGTAATCGGGATCATGTGGTGTAATCTTTTTCTCTAATGATAAATGTTAAACACTGAGAATTGTACTCCAATAGATTTGGCGGGAAATAGCACGGGGCTTTATTCAATGTATGTTATATACATGGTTTGAATGAAAATTTATCTTACGGGTCAGAACCAGTTTAAACTTGACATATCATTAGAGAAACGTTTCTAACAATTGACTTGATATTGATTTTATATTTTTACTGAAACTGGTATTTACTTTATACTGTTTTCCTTCATTGCAGTTTTTCCGAAAGAATAATGTCCATGGAGTACCTACAGCAGAAAATTTATTCAACGATATAACAGAGTTAGAAATTCAAGGTGAAGGTCAGGAATTTGTTGCTCAAGTTCAAAGATATCAGAAAGAAAAGAGTATGGAATTGCTTGCTCATCAAATGACTGGCTCAAAAGAATACGCATTTGACTATTTCTTTGAAAAATCACAGAAAGAGAGAGCAGAAGCTCTTGAGAAATTAGGAATTTCTGATGGGGACGAAGAAGATGATGAAGACATTTCAGAAGAGAAAGAAGTTGATGAAAAAGAGAAATGATATTTGATCATTTCTGTTGGTAGAGAAAAGGAGAGATGAAGATGCCCAGTGTCAGGAATGTTCAAATGCAAGGGCTGTTCCTGTCTAATAGCGTGTCAGTGAAAAATATTACTAAGATAAACTAAAAGTGTCAGTGCAGAGACTTTGTAACTAGTAAATAGAATTAAAAATTACACAATTTGAGTTCATTAAAAGGGAAAAAAATATATCGTTTTCTGCTACAAATAATACAATTAAAACCACGGGTTTTACTAAATAACAGGACAGGAATTTTTGTGTAAAGACTTGTTCTAAAAATTACCGGTAATTTTAAAATTTATCCCTTCCAAATCAATTCTTGTGTACCATAAACTAGTCCATATACGTTTGCTAACTAAAGAGAATTCTACACTATTGCTCAATCCCAAGTAACATGCTGTTTTTATCTCTCCTAACAGTCAAAAATATATAAAGCAAGAAAAAAAATTATTGTTATTAACAAACTTAAACATGTAAGATCCATAAAAGTTAAATACTTATTTTTATCTCTCTCTACAGGCTGAAAACATCATAATCAGATTCAAATATAATTTAGAAAGTAATAAACTTTTAATTGTACTGATTATAGATCAAAATCAATGAAATTAGTCTTATCAAGACAAATGAAATAATAGTTGTAATTTTAGTAACTAAACTAATTTTTAGTTTGCCTCAACGAAGTTGAGGGGGACTATTGGAGGACCCTCGGCGTCCGGGTCCGCATTTAGGTATATATCTTGGTAACTATGAAAGGTAGGGTCATCAAACTTTGTATACAAATGCATCTTGGGCTATTTCACAGCTTCCCAGGAAATTAGGTCTCTTTGACCTAGATTTTCCTCTTGATTGGCTTTCATGTAAATTTAGGTCCGAGTTGATGTCTCAGTAACTGTACATGGTAGGATCATCTAACCTTGCATGTGCATGCATCTTTGGTGATAAGTCAGCATCCAGGCAAAATGAGGTCACTTTGACCTATATTTTCCGCATGATCAACTAGCATTCAATTTCACGTCCGAGTTCACATCTAAGTAACTGTACATGGTAGGATCATCTAACCTTGCATGTGCATGCATCTAGTAGGTCAGCATCCAGGCAAAATTAGGTCACTCTGACCTATATTTTCCGCATGATCGACTTACATTCAAGTTTCCGTCGGAGTTCAGATCTAAGTAACTGTGCATGGTAGGATCATCTAACCTGGCATGTGCATGCTTCTTTGGTGGTAGGTCAGCATCCAGGCAAAATTAGGTCACTTTTACCTATATTTTCCGCTTGATTGACTTACATTCAAGTTTACGTCCGAGTTCTGATCTAAGTAACTGTACATGGAAAGATCATCTAACCTTACATGTGCATGCATCTTTGACAGTAGGTCAGCATCCAGGCAAAATTAGTTCATGTTGACCTATATTTTCTGCCTGATCAACTTACATTCAAGTTTATGTCTGAGTTCAGATCTAAGCAACTGTACATAGTAGGATCATCTAACTTTGCATATGCATGCATCTTTGGCAGTAGGCCATCATCCAGGCAAATTAGGCTGCTTTGACCTATATTTTCCACATGATCGACTTACATTAAAGTTAATGTTTGAGTTCAGATCTCAGGCTCTGTACATTGTAAGATCATCTAACTTTTGTATGGATGCATCAGGGATGGTAGGTCAGCACCCTGGCAAAATTAGGTTGTTTTGTCCATGTGCCATAACGAGGCAAACTTTGTAATTGTTGATTACCTATGTTTTTTATATGATTCTATTGATTTTCTTTCATATAAGAGTGTTGGAATAGGTGTAATCTTATGACGGTTAACAGTAAAATATTAGGCCAAAAGACATTAACTGTAATATTTATGCCTTCAGGATAAATTTGCCAGATATTTCTACAAAATTTTTTTTTGAGGAATGACAATATGTTTTTCTCCAAATAACGATAACAGTACAAAATTTAAGTAATTTCATGAATCATGCTAATATTTATACCCCCCCCCCCCCCCCCCCCCCCCCCCCGCAAACAAAGTTTGGGGGGTATAAAGGAATCACCTTGTCTGTCTGTCTGTCTGTCCGTCCGTCCTCTGTTTGTCACTCCGTCCGTCCATCTATCGTCTGTCCACACTTCTCGTAAGCGCAACTCCTCTTAAAACGCTTGAAGGATTTTGATGAAACTTTACACTAAGGAAGGGCACTATATGGAGATGTGCATGAAGGAATATAATTATTGTCCAAAACCAGGAAGGGGAGATAATTTGACTTTGACTTTTTCGTTGATTCCCTATGTATGAGTTACCTCGTAAGTGCAACTCCTCTTAAACCACTTAAAGGATTTTAATGAAACTTTACACAAAGGAAGGACACTATATGGAGATGTGCATGAAGGAATATAATTATTGTCAGAAACCAGGAAGGGGAGATAATTTGACTTTGACTTTTCTTTGATTCCCTATGTATTTGTTCTTTATGGGTTACCTCGTAAGCGCAACTCCTCTTAAACCACAAGAAGGATTTTGATGAAACTTTACACAAAGGAAGGACACTATATGGAGATGTGCATGAAGAAATATAATTATTTTCCGAAACCAGGAAGGGGAGATAATTCGACTATGACTTTTCCTTGATTCCCTATGTATGAGTTACCTCGTAAGCCAAACTCCTCTTAAACAACTTGAATGATTTTGATGAAACTCTACACAAAGGAAGAACACTATATGTAGATGTGCAGGAAGGAATATTATTATTGTTTGAAATCAGGAAGGGGAGATAATTCAACTTTGACTTTTGTTGATTTCTCCTGCAATTGTCTTTTTTTTCCTATAGAAAAATTTAAGCATAGATATTGTGAAGTCAAACTGTTGGAGAGTCACACTTTTTCGTTGTTATCCTCTTGAAAAGTGGTTTTCCAAGTGTTCTAATGAAATTTCTCTAATGCTTTTGATTTTTGTGTAAAATGTCAAATAGTCAAATACTTGTATTGTGTCCTTACTTGTACTGTGTCCACACCAACTTAAATTTGCACTTACCATATCGATCCAGGGGTCAATGAGCGGGGGGTATATTTTGCTGCCATTCGACAACAGCTCTTGTTTTATGTAGATTAACGGTAAAATTTCAGCACATTTCATGTAAGCCATAGCTGAAAAATTGCATTTGACAGTTAACAATAAAAGGCATTCACACCTTCATATAATTAGCCAAAGACCATGCTGAAAAATCCATTGATTCTCATCCACCATTTTGGAAAAAGCAAGATTAGGCAGGCAGACTTTTATTTTCATAATATTTTTTCTCAATTATAGTAAAAATATACTGTAATTTTTCAAGAAAATGATCATAAAAATATTTTTAGGGGGCTGAAAAAAAAATTGGGGTTAGAAGGGATCAGAATTAAGTAATTAATTTTGACCTAGATTTTTGGATTTTCTATTGTAGATTTTTCAATATTTGGTTACTGTGTAGCCTAATTTTGTGTACATGTTAACATATTATCAAAATAATCTCTGAGACACTGCCTTTAAATAGCAACATGTCTTTTGACAAGATGGCATTGATAATATTAATTGTTACTGTATACATTGGCATAAATGTTCACTGGCCCTCCCAACAGAATAATGATAGCTTCACTGAAAAATGTATGTACAAAATATTTATGGCTTAACTCTGCTCCCCCTCACCCCCCACCAAAAAAAACAACAAAAAAACACACACACACAAAAAGAAAGAAAACATCAAGAATTACCTGTTAAGAATAAGAGCTGTATAATTATAAACAAAGCACTATCTTCCTACAAAAAATTTAGCCTTAACATTAAGTCATAATAATTGATAAGACCATAATGAAAAATATCCTAGATTTTCATCCCTGCCTGCCCCCATTTTTTGACCTGCCTCAAAAAAAAATATTTTTGGTCAATTAAAGTAAATTTCTTTTAAAATGGCAGAATTTTTTCCCAAACTTTGATTAAAAAATAAAATAAAATTTGCCTGTTCGCACCATATTTTCAGAAAAAAATGGAAGAGAAACTAGGAATTATTCCATTATGGCGGAATGTAATTTATTGTGTTGCCTGCTGTAAGCAGAGTCGACACATAGGGATTACTATCCATCGTCTTGTGTCATCGACCTGCTTGGTACTGCGTTGTCTGTCAGTTTTGTATCTGCAAATCTCCAAAACGGTTGGTCCAATTCTAACCAAACTTTCAGGATGTGTTGTTTACCTGGTGTAGTTGTGCACCTTTGTTTCACAGATTTTAGAGGTTCACTGAGCAAAATAGCTCACTTCTTAATCTTGTTAGTTTAAATCCACAACTCCATCATAAATATAAGTCAGATTTCATCCAAACTTGCAGGATATGTTGTTCATTTGATCTAATTGTGCATATTATATAAAAAATTTTGAATTAATAGATATTCCAAACAAATTTGCAGAATATATTTTTCTTTTATCTAGATATGCACCTGATACTTAAGATATTAATACAGATTTTAGAGGTTTACTGGGCTAAAATGGCTCTCATCTGTAGTGCAGGGGACACAAGTGTTCCATGGAACATTCATCATTTTTGTTTATTCATATTCTTTTCTGAGTGAACTCAAACTGTATGACTATAAATTTAAGACCTTTCAAAGATGATATGTCATTTTGACTTCTAGGGTGATAGATCTCAGTTCTGACACATTTATAAAATCTTTTATTTTATTGTTAAATGCAGAATATTGTTTATTGTTGGTTTAAAAGATTGCAGTGTTGGTAGTCAGATATTATGGCTGATACAGAAATAATTGATCAGTAGGGGTTGCAAGGCACTTCAATAAAAATTATTTGGTTTGNTAGAAGTCATTTGCATAATTTGCATATTTGTTTGAAGTTCCTGTGAGACAATGCACAGCGGTTATATAACATAATTTATTACAAGAAGTCAGTCCATGGATCATGGTGTATTTCTATAAAAAGTCTTCAAATTGTGTAATCAGGGAGATTCTACAAAGATCGATCGCTGACCTACCAGCCGCCATTTTGTTTACAAACTGGCTTTACCCTAAGTTATTTTTAGCACATTATGAAAATTGTAACTATACGATCCAATTAAGGGGTGATTACACACTGATGAGAGGAAATAAAAAACACAAATCAGAGGAAAAAAAGTTTATTCAGATACATAAACAGTTTTATTTATTTTTGAATACATTGTTTAATTTTCAACAGTCAGCTGGCAATACACAGTTTGACCCGATTACGATGTTGACGTAATCTGTCAAATTTACAATGATTCTGCAATGGAACAATAGATTTTAACTACAAAATGTCTAAAAATGAGGTTCTAGGATACAACGTTTCTACATGGTGTCATGCCCTTCAACATTTCAACCTCTTCTTGCCAACAGAATGATTCCCCATTGCCGAAAATGGGTTTACCGGACAATCGAATACTCCGGCAAATAGAATATTTTTTTCTGACAATTCTTGTATCCGATTGGGCGGAGTCTACTGTATTAACAAACTTAAACATGTAAGATCCATAAAAAGTAGGCAAAATAGAAAAAATACATTAGCTTCTCAGGCCCCTGCCTCGTCTCTTTTCTGGAAACTAATTTCAACTTTTTATTTAAGTTTCAAATAAAACAAAAAACAAAATCACCTGCCTCATTACTTTTTAGGCATTTCAGCAATGTAAAAAGATGCCTCATCATGATTTTGATCCAATAAAAATAAAAATCTTCTCCCTCTCTGCCTCATCATTTTTTCTGAAAAATGGCCTGAGAATCTAATCATTATTTTTGTATGGCCTTAAATTCTTATTTTTATTTCTCTCTACACGCTGAAAACATCATAATCAGATTCAAATATAATTCAGAAAGTAATAAACTTTTAATTGTACTGATTATAGATCAAAATAAATGAAATTAGTCTTGTCAAGACAAATGAAATAATAGTTGTAATTTTAGTAACTAATCTACTAATTTTTTTAATATGATTCTATTGATTTTCTTTCATATAAGAGGGTTGGAATGGGTGTATCCTTATGACGATTAACAGTTGTGTATCCTTATGACGATTAACAGTGATGTATCCTTATGACGATTAACAGTAAAAAATGAGGCCAAAAGACATTAACTGTAATATTTATGCCTTCAGGATAAATTTGCCAGATATTTCTACAAAAATTTGTTTTTAGGAATGAAAATATGTTTTTCTCCAAATAACGATAACAGTACAAAATTTAAGTAATTTCATGAATCATGCTAAAATATTTATGACGATTAACAGTAAAATTTCAACCCATTTGATGTTAGCCATAGCTGAAAAATGGCGTTTGACAGTTAACAATAAAGGGCATTCACACCCTCATATAATTAGTCAAAGACCATGCTGAAAAATCCATTGATTTTCATCCACCATTTTGGAAAAAGGAAGATTAGGCAGGCAGACTTTTATTTTCATAATTTTTTTTTCTCAATTATAGTAAAAAAATACTGTAATTTTTCAAGAAAATGATCATAAAAATATTTTTAGGGGGCTGAAAACGGTTGGTCCAGTTCCAACCAAACTTTCACAATGTGTTGTTCACCTGGTTTAGTTGTGTACCTGATACATAGAATTTGGGTTTCACAGATTTTAGAGGTTCACTGAGCAAAATAGCTCATTTGTTAATCTTGTTAGTTTAAATCCACAACTTCATCATAAATATAAGGCAAAAAAAAAATATGTGTGTTTACGGTAGTCAGACTGACCCTATTTTTTAGATGCCGACTCTAGAACTTTTTATTGATTCTCATAAAAAAAAAGTTCAACGTTGTTATCAACCGACCCTATTTTGATACATGCCTCTGTAAATTGATAAGTTTATCTGGTAACATGCTTCCACTGGTACGGAAAGTTAATAAAATAGACATTTAAACTTTTTATTTGGTTCAAAAGACATTCAAATAGATAAAAATCAAGAAATATGCCAAGTTTCTTCCAAAACACAATGCAAATGGCAGGACTTCCGGTTTGTTAATTCAGTTTGTTAATCTGAATAATTTCTTTAAAAAAATCATATTCCAAACAAATATATTTTTCTTTTATCTAGATATGCATCTGATACTTAAGATATTCATACAGATTTTAGAGGTTTTCTTGGCTAAAATAGCTCTCATATGTAGTGCAGGTGATACAAGTGTTCCATGGGACACTCATCATTTTTTTTAAATTCATATTCTTTACTGAGTGAACTCAAACTGTATGACTTAAAATTTAAGACCTTTCAAAGATGATATGTCATTTTGACTTCTAGGGTGATAGATCTCAATTCTGACACATTTATAAAATCTTTTATTTTATTGTTAAATGCAGAATATTGTTTATTGTTGGTTTAAAAGATTGCAGTGTTGGTAGTCAGATATTATGGCTGATACAGAAATAATTGATCAGTAGGGGTTGCAAGGCACTTCAATAAAAATTATTTGGTTTGTTAGGATATATTTTATATTTACACTGAATGAATTCACAAATTAACAATTTTGTGCATAGTGGATCCTTTTGAGAAAAGGTAATGTCAGACATTTCTGGAACAACCCTTTACTGAAATGTCAGATTTATTAGAATTTTGTGCAGTGGATTGTTTGTCATGTTTCTGACTTACCACATATCAGAAATGTTCCGAATGAAATATTTTATTTATATAATGATACATGTTTGTAAATTACTAAAAAGCTGATTTAAGGAAGCTTTTGGGTAATACTTTCATGGTACGAGTTAAGAAAACTTGTGAAATAGACCATTTCCAGTATTTAGAATTACAAGCTGCTGTTTGTCTGCCATATGTCACAAACATGTCCTCCCAATGTGACAAAGAATGTACTAAAAATTATTTAATTACGTTTTAGGTTAAATGACTTGATGTTTTCTGTACCCTGACTTGTTGAAAAGCGGATTGGTAATTCCTGATGTCAGCTATTGGATATTATCTATTGCAGTTCAGTAAAATTATGTAGTCAAATCACCATTATAATTTTCTATTCCATGTTTGCCCACATATTTTAGCAATACTTCTAAGTCTAGGGAGGGATTTGGCAGCTCAGTTTAGGTTTCTTTTCAAATTCTTGTAAATTGAAGTAAACAATAACTACTTGTTGTCTGTATTGAAAAGAACCTTATTAATATAATTATCTTATTTTGTTAATTATTTATGTGAAATTGTTACTGATTAATAAAATGGTTTAAATGGTTTATTTGCTGTATTTTCTTTTCTCAGAACTGAGGATCTACTGCATTGCAGTACACTAGCCTTCCTATGTTTTATTTAATGTAGGTGAATCTCATTAGGTGCTGCTTTGCTGATGATCTCTCATCAAAGATACCAACCCGTAAGAAATACATTGTTATACTTGAAATACTTACAATGTGTTCTATTAAGATGAATACATTTGAACAAAAGTTGCAATGATTGACTCCATGCAAGGATGACCAAATTCTCATAATTGAATATTGATCACTCAACAATGGTGGCCACCAAAATACTGGAATACTATTTATTATAGTAACATTGTATCCTATGGGAATTCCGCAACAAATAACTTACAATCCAAAATCTTGACTGAAAGAACGCAATCAGATGGAACAGTACTTTGTTGGTATGGTTATTGGGTTTGTTCCTTATCAGATGACCGTTTCTCAATCTGCCAGCTAAAATGGTCACTCCAACTGAGTTTAAAAATGAACCCTATTGGAAATTAATTAAACATTGGTATTTTCTGGAACAAATTTCACAACTTTAATCGTAATTTGAAGAAATGGCTAATTTTTTAAATCCCGTCCATTATCTGATGACAATGTCGATGAACAAGATGGCTGTAACCAACAAGTAGTTTTGCACAATTCTGTTAGGAACTCATTTTGCACCACCATCAAATGGTGAAATCAGTTATTGGTACCACTATAGAAATTGTTGGTGATATGTGCATTAGCATATAGTAGTGGGTCATGTGAATAAAGTTGTTCACACCTGTCAAGCTTTAATTTTCGACCCTATGGAAAACACATTCAAAGAACTGCTGAGCCACTTAGAGCAAACCTTGTACACAAAATTCATTTGGTGGTCCGCTTAAAAAAAGATGTTTTCAGGTCTGGACAATATCCAAAATGGATGCCTGTGGGAACAGTTTTATCATTTTACCCTTAGGGAAAACACAATCAACGATCTTCTTCTCTTAAACTGCTGAGGCAATTGGAACAAAACTTGGTCATACTACTAGTAGTCTTTTGTAGTTCCCTACAAAAAGCAGTTTTTCAGGTTTGGCTGTATCTAAATTGGCTGCCAGGGGCGAACATAGTTTTAACATTGAACTCTTTGGGAAAACACATTCAAAGATCCTCTCCTCTGAAACTACTGGACCAATTTGAACCGAACTTGGCAACAATTGTATTTCGGTGGTCCATTGCAAAAATGTGTGTTTTTCTAGGTTATTGCTATATCCAAGATGTCCATCAGAAAGGAACAAGATTTAACGTCGTATCCTATTGGAAAACACTTGCAAAGATCTTGTCTGACAGTCTAAACCAAACTTGACCATAATAATATTTCGATGGTCCCCTGCAATTATGTGTTTCACTGGTTCACGTTATGTCCAAAATGGTCGCAAGCGGAATTTAGTTTAACATTGGACCCTGTTTTAAAACAATCAAAAATCTTCTGCTCTGAAACTACTGAGCCAAAGGAACAAATCATGATCACAAAAGTCATCGAGTGACCCCTGCAGAAAAGATGCGTTTCAGGTCCGCCCTATATCCAAGATGGCCGCCTGAGGTGATACAGTTTGAACTTTGGTCCCTATGGGAATACACATTCGAAAAACTCTGAAACTCCAGAGGCTAATGGAACAAAATTTAGCCACGAAGGTATCTTGGTGGACCCCTGCAGAAAAGTATTTTTCAGGCAGCGCTATATCCATTGACAAGATGAAAGCCAGAGTGAAATGTAGTTTAACATTTGACTGCATGGGAAAACACATACAAAAATCTTCTCTGATTCCCAATAGTCCAATAAAATCTTGGAGATTATGACAATTTTGAAAAATTCTAAATACCTTAAAAAGCAAAGTACTAGTAATAAGGTATCTGCATAAAAAAATCCTTACATTGATATATATCTGAAATTCCATTATCAAATTAAATCCCTTAAGTAACTTCTGTGTTATGCAAACCCAGCAACATTTAAAGTACATGTGTTTTAGTTCATCCTTTTGTGCTCAAATGTTGTAAGAAGAATACAGAATAAAAATATCAAATATTTTGGAACTTTCTTGATATTTTAAATAGCTATTTTGTTAAATATCTAAATGTATGAAACCTAAATGAAAACGCATTGGAGAAAAATGGCCGAATAATACCACTGAGACACCTTTAGGTAATATGTATATAAATAGCAAAGCTAAAATTTCACATGCAAGTGGATCAACGGAGCTGGATACTAAGTAAATGAAAAATTGAAATGCGTATGTTTGGAATATGACTGACTGAAAAAAAACCGTTAAAAACATGCAAAAGAAGAAAATTTTGATCAGCAGACAGTATGGGTAGGAGGAGATTTTAATCTCCGGGCCACAGCATGGGGTAGTAGGAAATGAAAATTCTACACCACCCCCATTTTTCAAGGGGAAATGGCCAACTTGACGTAGATGTAGTAGCATACCCAGATGTGTCAAAAATTGCGGTGCGCAGCAAGCCAAGACGCGATTCGAGAATCAACCAGGGAGCAGAAGACTTCTTTCAGCTACTCAATCAAGAGTTCTGCAAGAAAAGCCAGAGAGGATTGTCTCTGCTAGACGCATAGCAGGCGACAACGCCAGCGGGAGGAGGTAGAGACCATCCCAGTCGAGGGTAAAATGCTAATAAAAGAGACCATGAAGGCGTTCCGTCAAAAAGCTGAGAATTACAGTCTGGGGGAGTCAGTAGGAACAAGGAGGCATTGGTGAAGCTTCGAGGAGAAAACCACCCGTAAATTTGCCCGTCAGAAGGTCGTCAGCAAGAAGCAGCTCAAAGCTGTAGGAAAGAATTGTGGCCTAATCAATTTCTCCCAGCTCTAGAGAGATGATCTGGTCCAGCTGGTTGAAGAGGACATCAAAAGGACCCTGGTCGAGGAGATCAAGATCACCAATAAGCGGGAAGCTCTAAATGGTTTAATTAGCACTGTAGTCATCGAACTCATCGAACCCGCGAAACCAAACGCTTTCTCGAATGAAGCTTAAGGCATTTAAGGTGTGCTTTATACTTCTACAACAGATGATGAAGAGCAACCCTGTAATCGGAGAAAATATACATATGTATACGAAACCCCCTACTTTCATTTAGGTCAAGCTACCCTCACACAGTCGTCTGACTTCAAATTGGAGATCACCTATATGATGGAGAAGGTCAAGAAAAGTGGATTATAGCTGCTTATAATGAGCGTTGCTGACGGCCCTTCATCGGAATGAGGTAGATGGTTATCATGCAAACCACTTACTCAGTACATGTAACAGAAATGGAAGGGTAAGCTAAAATTCGAAGGCATTGATTTTCCAGTCTCGCTTAAGGCGATCGATAAATTGAAAGGCAGAATGCCTTCATCAACATCAAAGTCTTTGGCTTCGTCGGTGTAAAGAAGGGCGTGGATGCGAAAGAGGATCTTCAGGTTTGCCCCCCATAGGATACCCAAGAACAAGAGCTCCACCTACGAAGATCTCCTCTTCCTGGCCCGCGAAGGCAAACAGCATTACTGCTGGATCAAGAGCTTATCACGCCTTTAGACAGCCAAGGTCATAAATCACGATGGACAAGCTTACTAGTACTTTTGCCGAAGGTGCTTGTGCAAATTCACCAGGCATGACAGACTAGACGAGCATATGAAATATTGTAGCAAGAACAATGCGGTCAGTGTCGAGATGGCGGAAGGAGGGTCCACCATAGCCCTCCGCAATATTGTAGCAAGAACAATGCGGTCAGTGTCGAGATGGCGGAAGGAGGGTCCACCATAGCCCTCCGCAATCACAAGAAGCTATGAAAGTCAAATTCGTTATCTATGCGGATTTTGAGTGCTTCACAGAGGAGATCGACAGCCGGGTACGTCGCACGGCTCTGTCCTTTTCTGATTTTGGCTTTACTTCTGTGAAAGTAAATTTTCGTGGTTTTCTTAAATATCACTAATTCGTGGGTCCTTAAATTCTTGGTTTCTAATTCTTTGTATTAATACTCTAGGGAAAAATGCATTTCGTTTGGAACTCAATTTCGTAGCTTAAGCAAACCACGAAATCCACGAAAACTGGAGCCCTCGAACAATGGTACTTCACAGCATTTAGATTTTTTTCGATTATTTGATCTCTATCAGCTTTTACACGTATTTCGGTATATGGATTTCCAAATGTTTTGATTGATCTCAACTGTTGTCGAAATCTAAATTAACAGCAACTTCAGTACTTTGTAATACACGAAAGTCTAGCAACTACAGCGACCCTCAGCAGCAGGCTTTTGCTAACAAAGTTCATCCACAAGGACTACAAGGAATCGGCCTGCTATTGTGGGGAGAAATTCGTGCAGCGCATCGAGAATGAAGTGTGGGCAATCGGTAAGCTATACAAGAAGATCAAGCCAGTCGGGATGACCGACGTGGGCAAGGAGAGCTTTGCAGAGAGCACACACTGTCACATTTGCGGGGACAAATTAGGGAGTATTGGGTCCGCCCGGGACCATGCCCACCTCACCGGGAAATACAGTGGCACAGTACATAACCAGTACAAACTTTGATCTGGTATGTCATCATCATCCCTCTCAACTTTTTTTTTCGATTATTTGATCTCTATCAGCTTTTACACGTATTTCGGTATATGGATTTCCAAATGTTTTGATTGATCTCTAGACCAAATTGACCAAATCGACTTCAACCAGGAAAATGCCTCACACGGCGAGGCTAAATTCCCCCAAAGCATCCCTCCAGCATCCCTACCGGCAAGAATAAGAAGGTTCTCGGGATGTTCAAGGACGAGTTCGGCGGCAAGACCATGACCGATTTCGTGGGGCTCCGGGCGAAGCTATATGCTTTCAAGGTGGATACCGGTCAGATTACCAAGAAGGCAAAGATTTCACCAAAAGCATGATCAAACACAGCGTCTCCTTCGAGGTCGATTAGCATCCTCCGTAGTCACTCCACCAGATCTACGCCGAGGAGATCTACAAAATCACTCTCGAGACCAAATTGAATGACGATAAGCGCCAAATCTTCCCAGACTGTGTCAGCACCCTCAATGCATGGCAACAACTAAATCACTTACGACTGTGACTGAGATGGGACCCTCCTTCTCACCATCCCGATGTACTTGATGTGCATGGCTACCCATCTCTTCCCTTTCTGCACTTGACAGGCTTTGACGGTGCAAATTCCAATACCTAGATAACTGAGCAGCAAACGCATCTCCTTTCCCACAAGTCCCTTTCAAATCTAGAACTCGCGGGTACTGCCACGGCCATGTAGGGTCTGTAAGTCTCGTCATGTGACATCGTGATTTCACGATAAGATTGAAATTCGAAAACATTTCCCGCCACAATATGACGTTTTAAATTATGACGTTCAAATTTTTGTTTGAAACGTCATTTGAGTTTGTTAAAAATGTAACTCCCGGGTACAATTTATGTACCCG
>MJUU01054329.1:143615-154745 GCA_002080025.1 Modiolus philippinarum | reverse complement strand
TAATCAAAGTTTTAGGCCATAATAAAAAAAATCTTATATTCAGAATAATTCTCATACAATGACAATGTTTTCAGAAATTAAGGTTGAATAGACAAATTGTGTTTACCAATCATAGTGAAAATGCTTGAATATAGAGAATAAACTCAAAAAATATTCAAGAGAGCAAATTTTGTTTTACAGAGGACCAATGAGGGGATGGGAATCTAGGAATTTTTTTATTATGACCTTATGGTAAATAACAAAATACCAGGGTAAATGATTAATGATAGAAAAATTCTTATATCAGGCCTAACCAAACACATGGATTTTTCTAGCATTAACTAGATTTTAGTAAAAGGAGTCTTTCCTTATGAACAATGATGAACAATACGTTAAAGCATGCAAAATTCCCAAAAATATTTATTTACCCCAATGTTTTGGCAATTGATAGGTTTTGAGATTGAGACTTTCTGATAAAGTGTCAAACATTTTTTGTCCCGAAAGTACTTTAATTGGTTAACATCTGCAATATGGGGCTTTTTTATTAAATCTGTTAATATTTGTTTTGCAGGCTTTTGGAGCCGTTGAGGCCATGTCAGACAGATTCTGTATCAAATCAATGGGAAAAATGAACGTACATTTGTCAGCTGAAGATCTGAATGACTGTTGTCATACATGTGGAAACGGGTAGGTTAAATATAGAATCCAACACTGGGCAACATATCAATGCAGGGGTAAAACGGTTCTCATTTTAAAGAGTTAGTTCCTATTCATAAGTGGATACATGCATGTTCTATTGGTATTAGAGCTGTTGTTTACAAATTTGGAAAGAAGAGCTTGATGTTAAGAATCATTCATTATGTTCATGAAATCATTTATGAAACATGAATTAACCCTCGTATCTAAAGATATTGTTATGTTCTTATCAGAATATACATCAGCAAACCAATACAGAGGCAAAAGAGTAAAGTGGAAATTCCAAAATAAAAAATCCAAATACATGGCAATTCATATCCAACATGAATTGAGATAGCATTACAAAGACAAAACAAATAAACAAAAATGAACGAGAACGCCACAAAACTAAAGCCCTAGCAGTGTGAACCCTACTAACACTGAGGTATCATCAGGTGCTATGGAAGGGTTAGCATGATCTGCTCCACATGTGGCACCAGTCACACAGCCAGCTAAATTAATGGGTGATAAAAGATCTGCTTCTTGTCAGATTGCTTTGTGCCTGATTGGTTATGTCATTTTATAACCCTTAGACAAACCAATTAAATTAATGGTATGAACAAAATGAATAATTTATATGGCACAAAACTTAAACTCTAGAAGTGAGAAACACCACAGAAAACTGGAGTCATTGATATTTATACTATAACTAATCCAAGATTCTGATTATTGCAAAATATTCAACGAATGATCGAATAACGCAGTAATTCACGAATGCGGGGGGCGCAGGATTGAATTACAGCATTTTTTGATCATGAGTTGAATATTTTCGATAATCAGAATCAAGGATTAGTTATAGTTTTTATTATATAGATTTTCACGCATATTTGATGGTTCCGTTGATGATTCATTTCATGATCTAAGTTTTAAAGATTAATCCGCTGTGACGTTTACTTAGCAACAACATTGACAACGTCTATTGTGACGTCACTTCCTAGAGTGAAATTATGGAAAATAATTTCACAGTTAATTATCACATTTCTTTCACTAGGAAACCTCAATCTTTCACTGCTATCTATATAATAATATTATTTATTTTCCATAGATGTAATGGTGGTTTCCCAGAAGCAGCTTGGCAATACATTGAGAGGGAGGGACTTGTCACTGGTGGACAATACAACAGTATGCAGGTAATGATTATCTCCCATGTCTATAGTGAAAAACATGTAAACCTGTGGAGCTGAATAGTTTGATTGGTTTACAGAGGTGTTTGGATTATGCAGGTGTTATTATAACCTCTGTCCCCCATTAGGGATAGAGGTAGTAAGGATATGCTCTTTTCCTTCTGTCTGTGTCTGCATGTTTTTGTTGCCTATAGTTATAATGGGACAAGTATGAAATTTTGTCCTAAGTGCGAGTTGGATACTACACAATGTACTTCCTGTTTACAGACTTCATCAATTTTTTTACCTTTTTAGCATTATAGATTAATTTTCATCAAACTTTCTATACAATAATATTAATACTAATCTGAAATTTTAAAATTTTGTCACAAACTTTATAAATTCAAAAATTGTCCTTCCAAACTTATTGATCTGTTTAACAAACTTATTCATAAAGGATATAAATACAGCATTGTTGTTAAATCTTTAATTCTGGTTTTTGTTGGCAAAAATATTGATCATCTCCTAAATGCTTTACGCCATAACTAAATTTAAACAATTTTTTCATATTGGCAGTATTTGGCATTGCACAATATCATGTTCTTCTTTCATAATTGATGATGTTGTTATACCAGATCTATTTAGAATTATTTCAATTAAAATTTCATATGTAAGAAAGCTTGATATCATAGTCAACAGAAATTATGTCCTTAGCTAGCTGTCAGTAACTGTGAGCATTTGTCCGGACAGTACCTGTGTGTATTGTCTTCATGTTTTATGTACTTCATTGTAAGGGTACTCGTCTTGATAAGTTGGACTTTTTTCTAGTTTGATTTTTACTGTGAATCTTTTTGTGTATTTATTTTTAGCCATTCACCACACATAGGGGGAGGGTTTGGATCCAAAAAAACAAGTTTAACCCCACCGCAATTTTTGCGCTTGTCCCAAATCAGGAATATGTTGGTCATTGGCTTGTCCTTGTCTTCTTATAAAATTTTAGTTTCTTGATATTTGGGTTATTGAATGTGGTTTGTTTCCATTGATTTATTCACTTTTTTACCTTTTTGGGGCCATTTAGGGCTTACTATATGGTGTGAGGTTCTCACTGTGTTGAAGACCATATGGTGACCCCTAGATGTTTTGTTTTTGGTCGTTTTAACCTGGATATGGGATGTTGTCTCTTTGACATTTACCCCATTTCCTTTCTTTTTAGTCCCCTACCGGCATCGCCGAAGGGGACTTTAGGTTTGCACTTCGTCAGTCCCTCCGTATGTCAGTCCGTCACACTCAAGTTTTCCGGACTTTTTTTTCTAAACCGTTCCACATATTGAGCTAATTTTTGGTATGTGAGTCTACCATCATGAGTTACAGATGAAGTTCGTGTTTGGTTCCCGTCCACTGAGTTTGGACGGAGTTATGGGACTTGGACTTTGACTATTTCGGTAAAATATCAGTTTTCTGGAGTTTTTTTCTAAACCGTTCCATATATTGAGTTAATACATGGTATGTGTGTCAACAATTATAAATTACAGATGAAGTTCGTGTTTGGTTTCGGTCTACTGAGTATGGACGGAGTTATGGCCAACTAGGACTTTTGACTATTTCGGTAAAATATCAGTTTTCCGGATTTTTTTTCTAAACCGTTCCATATATTGAGCTAATATTTGGTATGTGATTCTACCATAATGAGTTACAGATGAAGTTCAAGTTTGGTTCCGGTCAATTGATTTTGGACGCAGTTATGGGCCTTTGACTTAGAAAATTTTGGTAAAATATAGGTTTTCCAGACTTTTTTTCTAAACCGTTTCAGATATGAAGCTAAAATTTGCTTTGTGAGTCTACCACTATGGGTTACTGATCAAGTTTGAGTTTGGTTCCGGTCAATTGATTTTGGACGGAGTTATGGGCCTTTGACTTAGAGAATATTTTGGCAAAATATAGGTTTTCCGGACTTTTTCTAAACCGTTTCAGATATGAAGATAATATTTGCTACGTGAGTCTACCGCTATGGGTTACAGATCAAGTTCGAGTTTGGTTCAGGTCCATTGATTTTGGACTGAGTTATGGGCCTTTGACTTAGAAAATTTTGGTAAAATATAGGTTTTCCAGACTTTTTTTCTTAACCGTTTCAGATATTAAGCTGATATTTGCATTGTTAATCAACTACTATGGGTTACAGATCAAGTTTGAGTATTGGTTGGGTCCATTGATTTTTGACGAAGTTATGGGCCTTGGGCTAGGAAAACTTTTCTTTAACTATTTTTGCTGGTATCACTGAATTATTCCACCGGAGGGGACTCCTGTATTACCTTGCAATACGATCCACACTTGTTCATATTTATAATTGTTTTTATAAAACAAAACTTGTTTTTTTGTGGGACTTTTTTTAGACCTGTCAGGATACTTCTTCCATTTATTCAACATTTGACTAATTTAGCTTTATATAGTTATTTTTTTTCAAATTTCTTTCTGCAATGGTAAATGATACAAATCTGAAAGTTTGAATCAGGCTTTCTATATTCATGTCATGTTCCTGGATATGCTTTCAGACCTAATTAGATACTACCTCCTGTTTACCCACTTGATCAGTTTTTGAATCCACACAATAGCATTGTGTTTATCTTTTTAAATTTGTAACTTTGTCTTTCAATGGTAAATGATAACAGTTTGAAATTTTGTCACAATGGAATGCACCTTTAATATTTTGTCCCATCTGGTGTCTGCACTATCAGCTTTTTGTTCTGTGATGTCGAGATGCCTGGAAAATTCATGCACAAGGAACAATTTTTAACATGCATGCAATATCAGTTTTCCCGTGAGTTACCTGATAGTGCAACAGCTACACCAGTAGGGAAAAGCAGGAAGGTGAATTGAATCGTTGCATGACCATATGATATTGTGGGATGCTTTTCGAAACCTGACAGGATACAACTTCATAGTTCACCAACTTACTCAATTTTTGACACTGTAATCCCGATTCATTTTTGCACATGTTTTGTATTATATCATGACTTACATACATGTATTTTATTATTTTGTTACAAGTTTTGTTTTATATTATGACATACATAATTTTCCAGACTTTTACGTTTGTACACATACAATAGTTGCAAAATTTTGAGAGGGATGGGGGGCATTGCCTCACAGATTATTTGTATTATTTGATAGAAATTTGATGTTAATGTAGATTATATTTGGTTAAATTTGATCACACAATCTTTAAGTACATGTACTGAAATACCTTGATTTTAAGACAAGAACAGTACTTTGCTCATTTTGCTGCAAATTAATGAAAAAAAGTCTTTGATGATAGTTGTTTCAGACTGATATACATGTACTTTATAGAGACATAAAAGTAATACAGTTTATTACATAATGATTATTATAGTTTTATTTTATTGGATGAAACCCTGTCACATGATATTCAATTAAAAATCGAATTGACTCGCTTTTACTTTCACTTTCATTTCTCAGGTCTGCTTAAAAACGATATTGACTCGCCGTTTTAAATAGCCAATGAAAAACAGAATTACATGCGGTCACGCAACTTTCGGCCAATCAGAATTGCCGTAATATAAGTATGTTCGGGAAACCAAATATCGAAGGAAGAAAATGGCATTGGGCTAGCAGGAGACGTTTGTTGTTCTCTATTCACATTAGAAGCATTTTGCAACAAGTAGACTTCTATTTACAAATACCCGGAAGTTGATCGAAACTAAAAACATGCGATTCACAGTCGGGGTATGCGTTTTAGTAGTTCTGCAAATTTCTACTTGTCTTATCACAGGAATTTCAGACTGAGTTATCGCAAGGTTGGTTTCACTAAAAGGGTCTCATGATTTGTTTATTACATTGTACATATATAAATCTAATAAAAATGTCACAAACCTAAAATAATGTAATGATAGCTTCTTGATGCATGAATCTTTGTATGAAGAGATCGGAAAGCACACCGAAAAGTAAATACAAATGTACAAATACCTATGACAATTTTACAAGATATGTTATCCTGAAAAAAAAAATCGTTGAAAACTCTTACAATTACCAAGTAAGATGATGCATGTTATTATTATGTAATAAAACAATTATTGTCTTTTGTATGGGTCGATACGAGTTTTAATAGACCTAAAAATCCTAATATTAACCTCCGCCTCCGGCGTCGGTCAATATTAATTTTTAGGTTTATTAAAACTCATATCGACCTCTACAAAAGACCATAATTGTATAATATTCCCTTGTCTTATGGAGTTGGAGTATATAAGTAAAGATTTTGAAATACATAGTATTCCAGTTACATGTTAATTAGAGCCTATTACAAATTTTTTTGTTATGTTTTTCAGGGATGTGAACCTTACACCATTAAAGCCTGTGACCACCATGTTGTCGGCAAATTACAACCATGTGCAAAGAAAGATTCAAAGACACCAAGATGTACAAAGAAGTGTATTGCAGGATACAATATGACATATGAACAGGATAAACATATGGGTAGGCTATATGATATGATTAAAGGGTTAAGGCCACTATAAAGAAATCCTAGGTTATCATCCAAACTTAAAAAAAAAATTAGGGCATGCAGACAGAATTTTTTATCAACTTGAGTGAAAAATGATGTATATTTCTAAGAAACTGCTTGAAAATAGCAAATTATCATTTTCTCAAGGAATGAAACAATCCTGACTGTAGGGGATGAGATTCAATGCTATGATTTTTTAAGGCCAAAGCCTGTAAAATTTTTATAAAATGAATAATTTAAAGACATCACCACAATCAGTAATTGTCAGGCTTTTTTTTGATAACTGCAGATGTATGTCTGTTCATCTGTCCCAATGTTTTGTTACTTTTGAAAATAAAATAAGTAAGT
Organism: Modiolus philippinarum; assembly: GCA_002080025.1. Taxonomy (NCBI): domain Eukaryota; kingdom Metazoa; phylum Mollusca; class Bivalvia; order Mytilida; family Modiolidae; genus Modiolus; species Modiolus philippinarum. Next base: position 148,064 of record MJUU01054329.1, on the reverse strand, counting down.
GTTTTCAAACTTTTTATTACCTCAAAAATCCTGAAAGATTTCATTTTTAGAGGTCAAAACCGTTCTGCCGTCTGGTTGTAATATTTTTCAACTTATTTCTTAAAAAAAATTAGCAAAAAATAAAGATTTTTTTCTCTTTGCTTAATAATTGTTGGAGATCGAGGTGATGATAATTAGAACTTTTTTTTTACTATAATAATTGCTTCTAATTAAATTTTTTCCTTTGTTTTAAATTTATAGGTATGTCTGCTTATGCTGTAAGACGTGAAGAAATGGAAATCATGACAGAGATTATGAACAATGGACCAGTAGAGGGTGCTTTCACTGTCTATGATGATTTCCCAACATACAAATCAGGTGGGCGATAGTTATGTACTGTAGTTTTTAATATGGGTTTATTGTTAAGGTGGTATATTGGTCTAAAACTCTCACAAAGTGTTTTGGATGTTTTTTTATTGATGATTATATATTGATGATGTTCTTTCCATCAATTACGGATCGTTCACATAATGGATCTCATTAATATATATGGTTCAAGGTAACTAATTATTCTAAAAAAAATCCGTGGGGCACGAAACTAGACCTATAAAAAAGTACCTCAAGTTTGGGCATGTTCCAGAGATTTCCCTTATAATATACAGAAATTCTGCTTTTTGTTTTACAATATTGAAATAATTCAAAACATAAAACCAAAAAAGATACTAGTTAAAGCTATTTTGTGGTAGAGTTTTGATACTGTTTAGTTATTGGAGATCAAAGGGAGATAATAACAGAAAATCCATGTCAAATTTGGTGATATTCAAAAGGAGCCATTTTCTGAAAAATCTATCCTGACATAGCACCCCGAAAATTGAACCAGTAATGTATGACGACACCCTCTACATGAAATCAGTTGTCATTAGTGGCAACAAAACATATGGAAATGGCAGTATAACATCAAGTTTAGGACACTTTGGTTGAAATTCTACATGAAAATAATAAGTTACATGGAACCATATGCCAGAACTAGAGAAAGAGGAAATGACAGAAACTATTAGATCTACATCTTTTTATGCCCCCAGATCGAGGATCGGAGGGCATATTGTTTTTGTCCTGTCTGTCTGTCTGTTTGTCTGTGCGTCCGAAACTTTAACCTTGGCTATAACTTTTGAACTATATAAGGTAGACTTTTGATACTTGGTAAGTGATATATATAGGTCTAGTCAAGAGGAACATAAATATGCAAAAAAATTAGGTCAAAGTTCAAGGTCATAGGGGTTCAAAAGGGGTAAAATTGGGAATCTGGGGGCATATGTAGTGTTTCACAAACACATCTTGTTTTGACTTACATCTCAAATTTGACAAAAGTACTAAAATTTATGACAAAAGGGATGATTTTGAATTTAAAAATTATCAATTTTCCTAATATGGACCGTAATATTCCAGCTTCTCCTGCTTACTGAGTGTATGTATCACAGTTGATTTGTTATGGGAGAGCTAGAACAAATTATACAAACTTTCTCTTTGGACATAGTTATCTCCAGTCAAGGCATCAAAGAATTCTCTTACTATCATTTAAAAAGTTCTTTAATAGATATCAGTCCCTTGTGGAAAAAATTTGAAGTTTTGATCTGAACTCTGATTCAAGATTCTTTTTTTTTATTTAGTACTGGGATGATCATTACTTTTAAATATCTGTACCTAGTCAGGACCCTTGCAGTCAACAATTTTTCCAATGGTTTCCATCTGATGTGTTTTTATGTCTCATTGACATCTGCTCTTGACAACTCTGTTCTATTATTTTGTTTTTACCCCTCATTTATTAGAGAATACAAAAAAATAGAGGTCACTGGCCATAAAAGCCTAAATTCTGTTCTGTAAAAATAAGCCATCTTGGTTGAATGATAGGCCAAAAAAGCAAATTTTTACAAATTTTAAATTATTATAGCTATTTCAATTAGGGCTCTTCCAGAAAAAATGTACAGGGGGCAGGAACGCAAATTATTTATTTTTACCTTGGTGGGGGTGTTAAACTATGGGCTGTTCCATTTAAATTGATGTGGGATGGGGGGATGCAGATTTTTTGTTTTTCTCTTGGTGGGGGGTAAAAGTCCATTTGGTGTAGGTGTTTGAATAGTTTTTAATATATTGGTGGGGGGGTCTTGAACAAAGTGCGTCCCCCCCCCTCCCCACATAAATTTTAATGGAACAGCCCTATACTATACCTACTGCTTATAACTAAAAAAATAATTAAAATTATGGTGGTGGTACCCTAAATTTTGACTTGCGTTCCTGCCCCCTGTACATTTTTTCATGGAAAAGCCCTTAGAATTTTTGATAATTTGGGAAATTATTAGCTAATATACTGGCCTTTGGTGTGCATGAAAAAAAAATTGAGGTCTCCACACTATTTTTGAATAAATGGTGAAACATTTTACGTCTCCAGAAGTTTGCTGAAAAGCCTCAATACTCTGCTAGTTAACAAATAAGAGTGTCATATTTGATCAAATTTGATTATTATAAGATATCGCAAATCATTTTACCAACACAGTCTTATAGATAGTTCTAACTTCTTTTGTGATGATTGATCCCCTTCTCATAATGCTTTCTCATCCACTAAAAAAGGTGAATCTAAGAAAGCTGATATTTTCATGAAAGTCCTTTAAGATTTCACTGCGGAATTTGAAAATGAGATAATGAAATTTATTAGAAAAATAATAAAGATATATATAAAATATATGGTCCATGAATAAAAAATTGTTATGATTTTAAATTGATGAAATCAGAGAAGCCCCAAACATTACAAAAATACCAAAACAGGATTAATGAATCTAACAGATGATTCTGCCAAAATGTCGGTCTTGTCCGATGGACCGACACATTTCGTAGAGTCTGAATTAAATAAATCAGTGATTTGTTTTTACAGGTGTATACAAACATACAACAGGAAAAGCCTTAGGGGGACATGCCATTAAAATCATTGGATGGGGAATGGAAAACAATATGAAATACTGGTTGGTAGCTAACTCATGGAACACTGACTGGGGAGATATGGGTAAGTAATAGGACTAGTTAAGGCCATACAAAATTAATAACTTGGTTCTCAGGCCATTTTTCATTGAAACAGATGAGGGAGAGAGGTGATTTTTTTTTATCTTTTTATTTGGCAAAAAATAGATGAGGCAGCTTTTTACATTGTAAAAACCACCAAAAATGTAGTGAGGGAGGTGATTTTTTATTTTTATTTTATTGAAATGGCAAAGAATAGGGTCAATGAGGGGCTTTTTTAAAGCCTCCAACTAGATGAGGCCTGAGAACCGATCAATTTTTTTTTTTCATGGCCTAAACATCCTTGGACTTTTTTTTGTGGGGTTTCAATGGGAAGCTTAGCTTGAATTTTCAACAGGATTTTATAATAGTCAGACTTCAATCACTCGAACACTTAGGTGACCAATGAAAACAGGTCAAGTGAGAGAGAGGTTCCAGCTATGGAGGTCACACTAGGTTTAAACTTGAAAAAAGGATCCAGTGATCTGAGGATTTTACACACATACTGGCCTTTCACTGATACTGCTGATGTCTACTGAAATACATGATGATTCTTTATCAAACCCATCTGGGAGTTTTGAGTTTGATTTTTCTTCTGTAGTGCGACAATGTTTCACCAGCAGACTAGGCTCCTTGAGCTAGCCGGTAGTTTAGCTGCCAGCACTCCTTGAGCCATCTTTCAAAATTACGTTTTGTTCCCCCATTTTCCTTTTCAAGATTGTGGTCATGGAGTTAGTAACTTAGTAGTCTACCTGTATGAGTTTTATTCATATATTATACGACCGCAAAAATTTTGCGGTCGTATTATGTTATGGCGCAGTCGTCGGCGTCGGCGTCGGCGTCGGCGTCTGTGGCCAGCATAACTTTGTTTCTAGTGGACGGATCATCTTCAAATTTCAGTATGTGGTGTCTTGGCATAATGGCTATCCCGGGTTTTAATTTCGGGTTTATGGCCCCACCCGTTTCAGAAAAAGGGGCCAAAAAGGGGTAAAATTGGGTATTTTTGTGTCTGTGGACAGCATAACTTTGGTTCCAGTGAACAGATCATTTTCAAATTTTAGTATGATGTTTTTTGGCACATGCTTTAGCTCGGGCTATAATTTAATGTTCCTGGCCCCGCCCGTTTTAGAATAAGGGGCCAAAAGGGGTTAAATTAGTTGTTTTCACATATTTGACTGTAGAATCTTTATTATTTATCGGATTTTGATGGGGTTTCTTTCAGTAAACTCCTTAGAAAAATTCCAATCTGGAGTATGCCAACGGATTTCACGTGGCATGTACCGTTCACGAGATAAATGGGGCCCAAAAGGGGCAAATTTCAAAAATTTCATTTTTTAATTTTTAGTCCGATTTTGATGCAATTTTTTCCAAAGGATTCCTAATGAAAAATTATTGCAGCGCTCTACTATTAGATTTTTGGTA
>MJUU01054329.1:111610-141438 GCA_002080025.1 Modiolus philippinarum | reverse complement strand
TTTAGTTAATTATGCAGAAAAAGTGTCAGTATTAAGTTAATGAATAAATTAATAGGAGTTCAGTGAACCGCCACATTTTATATCGCTTATATCTCAAAACTAAGCATGAAGCTATTTACTTATTGTTTTTTTTCGCTGAGCATCTAATCTTTTTTTTAACATTTTTACTGAAAATTTAAAACGCCAATTTAACATTTCCTCAAAAAGATGATGCTGATAGTTGATAATATTTAAAAAGAATATAAAGTTTTCGAGTCCAACAAAGTGGCAGTGAAATTTGTAATTTGTACAATTTATTTTACTCATTAGAAATTATATGGAAAACATATCGGCGAATTAAATCATTATTATCAATAAAAGATTAAATCTTTAAATCTGTACAATAAGATGACACTTTCTTTTATTTCCTTTCCAGATGAGTTTAATGTTTTTATTATATGCTTCTTTATACTATGATGTGGTTAGAGCAACTTGCACAGAACCTACGATTGACGAATTACAGTCAAAGTTTGAAAACCTAAACAACCGCCTGAATTTTAAATCCTTGTTTATGCCTGAGGGTTGGAACACGACAACCTTGGATTCTAAATTCAACGAACTTTATCAGTTAACTAGTGCTTACAGAATGTCAGCCACATGTCCATCTAGATATATCACAGCTTCTGCTTTAATGTTACGTTCTAGCTGTCCTTGGTTTATAACGACAGATTACGATATGAACAGGTACCCCAAACTTGTATTTAAGGCAGGAACCCATTGTACTAGCAGATGTATTGCAGCGGATGGAGGACAAAAATGTGAGGGAATATACCGCCCTATAAAAGTATTGATGCGTACTAATGCATGTAACAACGACGTGTATCAGTACAGGGAACACATAACCTATCTTCCAATAGCATTTATTTGTGCAGAACCACCAAAAAAATTCCAAGTGAACAAAAAGTAACAACAGAATGGTGTCGTTAAAGAACTGGGGATTGTGATAATAATCTGGGTTAATGAATGAGTACTTTTATTAGTGGTAGAATCAAGTGTGAAATGTGTGAAGTTACATATTAGTACAATTTTTATAATATAGAATGTTTGTTTAATTTTGTTCAATACAAAAGCCTTAAAACAAAGACGAACAACCAGAAAAGCTTTTTACATTCGCCTAAGTTTGTTTGTAAAGTATCCTTCGCTGTAAAGAAAAAAGAGTGATCTGAGTAAGATATTTGCGTTTATGACAACTTTGATTATATTCTACCTTGTCATATGACCTTTGATAATCCGCGAAAAGTTTTGGCATACTGTTTAAGGATGTTCGCTGGTCAATTTTAAAATGACAAGAATTTAAATTAAAAGTGATTTTTTGTTAGAAAATTGAAAAAGCAATAATCTAAGCCAAAAAAAAATTGATAGGTTACCGATATAATTTTTGAGATACAAGTGTTTCAGAAAATGGCGGGAAACTGAACTCCATTTTATTTTTCATAGGTTAAACATGAAGAATGTTCATCCAATAATGAATGTGACAAAATAACACAAATTGAATAAAATTTTGTAACAAGGATCAAAACGGTGTATAAATTGAAATTATTGAATAATTAGGGGGTCACTGGGCAAAAAATTATTAAGCTTTTAATTGAATAAAATCATAGAAGTCCGAAAATCTGACAGAAATACATAAACATGACCAGCGAACATCCTTAACTCGAAACTTTTGACCCTCGAAAATGACCCTCTATACGGTAATCTAAAAGATATAGTTCTTAAAATTAAAGTGAATAATTAAAGACCTGCTTCATACTTAGATTTGTTGAAGTCTGATTATTTTGACTTTCTAATTAAGAATTTTCTCTTTCGTAGCAGCAATATATCAGTCTCCTTAGATATCGAGTGTACATTTCACAAGAGAATCGTTATTGTCGAACATTTGGTTAAAAAATTGATTAAAAAAAGAACAAAAACACTGCCCAAAAACTTCTGAATAAGTGACATGTTCACCCTTTGTAACTTCTGTTCTTAAGACATACTATAGCCGTCATCATAGCATCATTCAAAAGTACGTGACGTCCCAAATGAAAGTGAATATCTTCTACATAATTTTACGTTTTCAATAATTTGATATTACTAATTTGACTTTACCCTGGATTAAGTCATTGATAGTGTGGCTGATGTCGTCTGCGCAGCAAAAAAATGCTTACCCTTCTAAGGCACATGATAAACAAAAAGCAAAATGAATACCGAAGCAACAACAAAAATCATAGTTCTGATGAAACTCATGGTTCATCTTCTAAAGGCTGAATTTTAGTGGATGCCTTATGTCTATGTTTATCTGTTTTCTCGTTTTTGTTGCATTTTTGCTTTTATAATTGAAATTAATGCATCTTTATTAAGACTATGTCGACATCATTTACCCACAAGAACGTAAACTTCATGAATCTAACAATGATTCCAAACACTGACATTGACTTTGTGAAATAAAAACTCAAATGTATGGTAAAAGTGAATTTGATTTCACTTTAAATAATTTCCTTTTCTCTACGGCAATGTTTCTCTAGCTAAGCATCCTATAGGATATATATATATAAACTGGTACAATTCTCGCGTTTGTTCTACTCTTTACGACTTTAATGAAGGTAACCTTACCAGCCCAGCCAAACTTTTACAAAGTGGTTACAGATTCCACCAATAGTTTTATATTGTCAATAAAGTTTTATAGAGGATCTGAACATTTGATATGAAAAATAGCGTTACTCGTAAACAGCTTATTACTAAGGGCATTTATCATCCCCGTTTTACTTAAAGTTGTTACAAATTCCGGAAACTGATAAGAGAAATCCAGAAAACTTGGACGTTATTTACGTAATGCGGGATATTGACTGGATTTTTTTTGCATTAATCCGTTAAATTGGCGTTGTGATCCATTGACCTCAAGATTTTACACACATACTGGCCTCTCATTGATAGTACCAATGTCTACTGAAATACTTGACCATGATTACATGTTATTGTAATTACCAGCCATTGTTAATAATTCCTGTTATCTTTTTTATTTCTTCGGCATTGTCGTTGCAATTTTGGACCGAAGTAGAGACTGATGTAAAATAGGACGAAATATGAAATTGTCAGGACAAAATTTGTAGAGTATGATTCAGACAAGAAAAATTCCAAGAACCTCAGCGTATTGATTAGAATTTGAATTTCAAGATCGTTTTGGAAGCTGTTGAGGATTACTCCAGAACATTGGTGAAGAGAGAGACGGACCAAGAACTAGAACTTGGGTATTTGTCAGAGTTGGTAAGATCCATTACGTGTGGAGTCATGATAACAAGCTATGCAGGCGTGTTAACAATCGACCTATATTAAGATCTTGAAGCAAGTAAGTTCCTCTCTACATTTCGTGACAAATTTGTTGTTGTACCTGCAGACAAAGCTTGTAATAACATCGGTTTGCATGTAAAGCAAATTAATCAAAGTGCCCCATTAAATAAACTAGGCATATAACACAATACACTAGGTAATTTTTCAAACAAAGAGTTTGATTTGACAAAGATGAAATAATGTTCAGGCACAGGTCATTCATGACCTCTTTGAATATTCATATTATAACGATCAAAATCTGCCATAACTATATTGGAAAAATACACAAAAATCCATACATAAAAGATGCATCGCTGGATCTTCATCTTGTTCGACTATTGAATTGTCGATTGAACTTAGATTTTGCGTGCCGTCAACGACGGCCATCATGCATACAGTAAAACCATTCATGCACGAAGTGACATAAGGTAAGGTGAGTGAGAGCCGAACCGTCGGTAAATCACATATGAATTATACATGTAAATACGAAAGATTAATTGGGAAATCTTAAATTCCGTTCATCCCCTCAAATCAATTGATTTTTCCACACTCTATACCACGCCTTCTCATGATAAACATAAATTAAAGGCCTTTACCGATAAAAAAAAATGATTAGGTTATAAATCGACATTTTTTCAAAACCAATCTAAAAGGAAAAGTATGCTACGATGAAAAACAAGTGTGCAGTATGCTTGATTGTCTTACTGATAATATATTTGTCCATTTGAAGTTATCATTTGTCAACAGAATGAATTGTGCTCCTCTACTCACAGACTTGTTTTTTATTTTCCTATGAGACTGCATTTCTTCTGGAACTCGCAAAAGATAATAAAATAAAAGATGCTAGATCCTTCAATCTCACTGAAAGATACATTGATGATGTTCTCCCCATTAAAACACGCATCTTTTGCTAAATAAATCACATAGATATATCACCAAAAACTAGAGATAAAAGAAACCTCTAGATCTACATCTTTTTTGGACTTGCATCTCGAATTTGACAAAAATCATCACCTTAGTACTAAAATTTACGACAAAACGGACGATTTTATTTTCAAACTGTTCAATTTTCCCAACATGGACAGTAATATTCAACTTCTCCTGCTTACGGAGAGTATATGTCACAGTTAATTCGTTACGCAAGAGCTATGACAAATAATACACACTTTTTCATTAGAAATAGTTATCTCCGTGACCGTCTTATTATTCAAGACCTACAAAAAATCCCATCCCACACGATCATTAAAAAAGTTCTATAATAGATGTCAGCCCCTTATGCAAAAAATTTGAAGTTTTGGTCCGATCTGTGATTCAAGATTTTTTTTTAAACTTTATACTGGGATGAAAATTACTTTTTACTATCTATGACCTTTCAAAAGCAATTGCTATTCAGTTGCTGCATGACACTATAACAATTGAAGACAGGTTTTAGCGCGCAATAAAACATATTTAACCCACCATTTCTTTTGAAATGCCTGTACCTAGTCAGGATCATTACTGTCGACAATTTTGCCATGGTTTAGCACCTGCTTTGTCTATTTGCCCCTTGGACTTGACAGTCCTGTAGGTTATTTTGTTATTACCCCATTTCATGGATTTTTATTATGATTCCACACAGCTAGACAATTTATACTTATTGACTGGTAGGGGACAACAAACTTGTTATTCCCAAATAAACAGTCTATAAGTGTTTTATTATACCGAAAAACACAAGATTTACAACTTTTAAATCATCTTTAGATAGTATTTCTCTTATTTCTAGTGTTTTTGTTTAAATTTTGTATTCTTATTAATACATAATCAATTACATGTACATCTATTTTAATCAACAAAATTTAATCAGCTGCAAAGTGAATAGTACTCCCTGTAATTTGCATACTTAGTTATATAAAGTCACTTGGAAACAATGATTTTAGAGCATATTGAATTATCAAATTACCAACATAACTTTTATCAAATTGGAATCACAAATGAACAGCATAAGTATTTTATTATATAAAAAAGAAAAAAAAATCAATATCACTCTTTGAATAATAATGTTCTCTTTTCCAGTATTTCAGTATTTTCTTTCTTTTTGTATTCTTATTAAAAACATTAATTACATCTTTCGTCATCAACAAACTTCATTTTGCTGCAAAGTGAATAGTGTTCACTGTAATTTGCATAGCTAGTTTAGAGTTGTCACTTGGAAACAATGATGTCACAGCATTCTGAATCATCATAAGATTTTTTATCCAATAGGAAAGCAAGGAAAAAGTTCGAAAAAATATTCACATTGCCAGTCAATAGTCTGAGAAACTATTGACTGGTAAATAGTTACAAAATTGGAAAAGGTGAAAAATAGTAATTTTATTTTACAAAATTTAGTAGTAATTTTCATATACTGAGATATAATAAATTGTGTTCATTTCATTTCATGGTCATGAAATCTTGTACTTAATTTCTCTTTAAATAGAAAAAAACTCTGCACATTTGAGCATCTCAATTACAATATTTATTGAGTACTTTTTAAAAGGCAATAATTCATTTAAGTTGTATACATCAATATAACAAAATACCGAAGTAGCTGTGAATTTATCTTATGCATATGCGCATTTCGACAACCCATATCTCTTAAGTGCAGATCAGATCAAAACATTTGGAAATCCATAAACCAAAATATTTTTAGAACGTGATAGAGACCAAATTACCAATAGGATCTAAATACATGAGCCAAAATCAGCTAAGGACAGAGCTATTGAGGAGGGAAATACTCCTTACTAATTGATATATTCATGTAAAATTTAAACTACCGAAAAGGCAATGTACTTGAGTTCAGCTCTACAGATGTTCATTTCGACAGCTAATGTCTAGTTAGTGCAGATATAATTGAACATTTCGAAGGCAAAAAATAAAATAAAAAAAAAAATGCTGAAGGAGAACAAATCTTACGTAATGCAAATACAGCTATAGACAAACTTTGCTCAAGGGATACTGCTTAGATTTATATATATATATTTTTTTTAAAATTAGACAGTGAAATATTTTAACTGATTGAGGTGTTGATACCCTTAAGGACGACGTCTACCTATAGAGTCATCGAAATCAGGTGTCATTTGGAAATTGCGTTTACTGTAATGTAAGTAAATTATACGGATTGTACTTGCATTGAAGAGATATACATCAAGTGCAGAAACTTCTTCTTTTTTTGCAAATAAAACTTTTCGATGACCCAAAATAGTGTCAGTCGTTACCTTGACCAATCATAACCATATATTTGGAGAAGGCAAAGCGAATAAGTTGATGCTTTTAAACGTTATGTGATGTTTGACATCGTTAGAGGAACAAGTAAAATGATTAAAATCACACATATTTCGTAATGTATAGATTTCAGGAAACAAAAGAGTTCAACGAAAAGCTATTTATGAAATTGCTGTATCGGAAGCCTCGTTTTAACTAAATAAGATTAAAGTTTTCTTTTTCTTCAAATTAAAATTATTCAATGAAAGAACTTCATTAATGCAATAAGTACGATTAATGTATTGGCTAGTTGATTTTCGCTTTTGTTCTATAATTTCAAAAAGTGTTATTTCGAGGATATAATAGCAATGATGCACGTACGAAACCTAAATTTGATAAGAACGACAGTGTTTTGAAAAGAACGGTCAAAGTTAAAGATTTCGCATTTCTGCACTACGTTTTCATTTTTATAATTTCTTTTTTTGAGTCCATCTTCTCTAGCAAAGGGTTACGATCCGCTCAGATATCTCATATCTGACAATAGATATTCACATCACAAACTGACGATGGTGACAGATTTATTGAATCGGTTCTATTTTGATATTTGACCATTCAGTTTAACAATTTCATCCAAATACATGCTTTTAAAGTCGAGCTTCTTAAAGTTTTGATTACTTTGTTTACGTGTAATTGGTACAGTTATGTAAACTCACTACAAAAGTTAATTTAATTTGAGTTCAACCGGTTAATATTTCGACAACTACATGTAATCTACATTGTATATAAGAAATAACCAGTTAACGACATAGCTTTCAGGCGGTGGTGCTCTTTAGATTTAGAAAATGTCTTAAGTTTACATATTGTAAATTTGTAAATGGTATCCGGGCTAGACCCGAAGTCTACACGACTGATGATACCCTCAAGGTCTAAACATCGCTCCAGTACAAAAGCACATACAATTCTAAAAATTGCATTTACTTTGAAAAAGGTAAATGGTCCAAATAGTACTCGCATTCAAGAGATATTCATAAAGTGAAGAAACTGTTATTTCTTCAATAGAGGTTTGTATGCAAAACTTTTCACTGATCCAAAATATCATTTGTATTTAAGCATCATTTGTATCAAAGTATCAAAGTATCACAGTTTTTACAAGGGCTAATACAACAGGAACAAAAACTGGACCAGAATTTAATCTCAACTTCAGATATATAGACGATGCATGATCTCTTAATCATCCAAGATTTAAAGAATATTTACATCTGATCTACCACAGTGAACTTGAAATTAAAGAGACAACCGTACACCCATTCTGCGTCATACCTCGACCTTTTGTTATACACTGACGAACATAAACGTCTGAAATCAATGTTATATGACAAACGGGATGATTTTGACTTCCCTTCTTTCTCAGCATCAATATACCTACATCCCAAGCATATGAAATGTATATTTCACAGTCATTTAATTCGTTACTGTAGAGCTTGTACTTCATACAGTGGCTTTGTGGAAAGAGCAAAAGCACTGTCACAAAACTGCTGAGTCAGGGCTATGTTCAGCCGTTGTTACTTTGGTCCCTTTCAGAAACTCTATGACCGTCACCACGACATCATAGATAGATATGAAATGTTGTCACAGATAAAAACTGACATTTTCAGCTAGATAACGACTCCCCGGACTTGGATGGTGAATAAAAGGATATTGAGTAAATGCACATGAGACAAAGTCTTTACAAATACATGGTAAAAAACAAGCAAAGGGAGAACGCTTTTATTGTTGTTCTTCATTTTGAAGTCACCATGAGGCCTTCAACAATGAGCTTTGCTCATACCTCATAGAAAGTTCAAGACGACCCCAAGCACCGGTTTAAGCGGAATTCTTTGCTAATTGTCGAGCAACGCTACATCTATGTCTTCATTGGTCATGGGTGCGGGATTGTCAACAAACATTGACAATGATTGACGCTGGATTGCCTCACGGACAGTGTGACAGGTGATGAATACAGAGCAGGACATACCCGATGCCACTCTTTTGTAGAGTTCATATTGTTAGTGGTTTAGTGCCGTAGATGATTTCCGCTTTACATTAAGATCATGTTATTTGTTCTCTATCAGTTTTTACACATCTTTGATTTTATGGTCTTCCAAACGTTTAAATTTATCTGTACTACAGAGACATAAATTGTCGAAATGCGCTTATGCAGAACCTAAATTCACAGTAAATACGATATTTAGCTATTGTTACCACTGCGTCGATGCCATTGCTGATGGAGTGTTGGTCCCAAAGATTATTAACCAGCCCAGTAGTCAGTTCTTTGGTGCTGACCCGAAAGCCGATTCTGTTTGAAACCTTTCAATATCTAAATTCTGTAAATTTTGTTGAGAATTAAGGAGTATCTCCCTCATGGAAAGCTCTGTCTTTAGCTGATTTTTTTTTGCATTTTTATGGTCTTCCAAATGTTTAGATTTTATCTGCACTGAAGAGACATAAGTTGTTGATATGCGCATATGCAGAAACTAAATTCACAGAAACTTCGGTATTTACCTATTAGTTTTTATTTTTGTAGTGGTTGTGAAGCGTCTTTGGTCTTCCGTCATCCGATGTTCTTATTTTTGTCTTGTCTAGTTGCAATCTTGTTCTTTGTTTCTTCGGTATTCTACTGCCGTTGTTTGTTGAATCAAAAAGTGTAATTGTATAGACGATGATTTTGTTTAAACAATTAATTCAGAGAAGATAACAAGATACACCTTCAATGGCCGAAGATTCCAACTAATGTTCACATGTCCACATTGTGCAAGGATAAGATTATATAATAGTTCACTGAAGTTCCAAAGTTGATTGTTCAAAGGCATAGTAGTGTTAAAAAACACTGTTAACTTGTGTTCATAAGTTTTATTACGTCATCTTCATTGATTTAATTGCAAAGTTTGTGCAGTCACAAAAAGTAAACAAATAAAAATTAATAATGATAAAATAAAAGAAACAGATATCAGAAAAAAATAAATAAAAAAAACATTTAATGTAACCTTCTTCAAATATGTATTTTACATGAATTATATCAAATTTGCTACATTTCAACACATTACATGATGGAATAAAACAACGGCAGTAGAATACCGAAGGAACAAAGGAGCTTCACCATTCCATCTGAATGCTCAGTACCATGTAAATTAATACATGTTTAGGTTTACGATACTTATCACTGCATTGGCCTCTATCATAGATTAAACAAAAGAATAATAAAATAAAATAAAAACTTGATACTTTGATGTAAAATGAGGTTTTTCCGGTTGTGACCTTGAACTTTGCAAAAGATATAAACAGCTCTATAAACAACACTTTATAAGAATAGAAATAGTTCTACTGTCTTTTGACAATGGACTCCTTAAGAATTTACTAAGGTATTGTAATTTATTCAGTTTAAATATGATATCTGTGGATATACTCGGATTAATTGTCACATTTTATTTTAGAAAAGGTAAAAATTTATACCCTAAATAACATTAATTAATTATAACATGCTTATCTTATGGACATAAATTAAAGACAAAAGCAGTCTTAAGAATGACTCAAGTAGCAATGGGTTCTCAATTGCAGTCTACTTAAAGACAAAAAATGCAGAAATGAAAAGAATGCTATAACTTTATAGACCAGCGTTAAAGTTTGGAAAATTTACAAGTAAAACAGGACATATACATTTAGGATATTAAAAATCACCATGAGTGTCGTAATGTTTAGAGATTAATTGTTAAAGCAATTATAACACTGATCCTGTGGTATCAGAGACTTAATTTTTAAAGATTTTAAACAATCGACAAAAGCAGTCTTAAACACCAATTTTTATACATTTAGGATATTAAAAATCACCATGAGTGTCGTAATGTTTAGAGATTAATTGTTAAAGCAATTACAACACTGATCCTGTGGTATCAGAGACTTAATTTTTAAAGATTTTAAACAATCGTTTTTCTACAAAAAGGTTATTTCATGTGATGAAAACTAATACTGTAATCTGGAAACTTTTTTGCGCTTTTTCCGCGGTCCTCCTAATAAATTTCCTTTCGCGCAGTCTTGAATTCACGCATTTTGGTAGAACCACTTAATCACCTTATGGCAGCAAAATATTCGCCACAGCAATTTTCCTTTTTACAGTATTTAAGGTATTGACTACTTTTATTTTCATTTTCTTTTCTTATCTAGGAAGTGCCGATTATAACTTTTTCTGAACACAGCATAGCAACAGGGCACGTATAGCATCCTAATAATAGAAGTAAAAAATATATATTATCTAAGTACAGACATTCAAAGTTGAAGATTCTTTTTAACTATACTTAAAACAATATGCATCAGGGCATTTCACATCCAAACTTCTATGGGAATATCATTTACAAAGCGCATAAATTCAAAAATGTTCTTCCAAACTTATTAATCCGTTGAACAAACTTATTCATAAAGGATATAAATACAGCATTGTTGTTATATCTTTACTTCTGGTTTTTGTTGGCAAAAACATTGATCATCTCCTAAATGCTTTACACCATAACTAAATTTAAACAATTTTTCATATTGGCAGTATTTGGCATTGCACAATATCATTTTCTTCTTTCATAATTGATGATGTTGTTATACCAAATCTATTTAGGAGTATTTCAATTGAAATTTCATATGTAAGAAGGCTTGATATCATAGTCAACGGAAATTATGTCCTCAGCTAGCTGTCAGTAACTGCGAGCATTTGTCCGGACAGTACCTGTGTGTATTGTCTTCATGTTTTATGTACTTCATTGTAAAGGTACTCGTCTTGATAAGTTGGACTTTTTTCTACTTTGATTTTTACTGTGTGTCTTTTTGTGTATTTATTTTTAGCCATTTACCACACATAGGGGGAGCATTTGGATCCAAGAAAACGAGTTTAACCCACCGCAATTTTTGCGCCTGTCCCAAGTCAGGAATATGTTGGTCATTGGCTTGTCCTTGTCTTCTTATAAAATTTTAGTTTCTTGATATTTGGGTTATTGGATGTGGTTTGTTTCCATTGATTTATTCACTTTTTTACATTTTCGGGGCCATTTAGGGCTTACTATATGGTGTGAGGTTCCTCACTGTGTTGAAAACCATATGGTGACCCCTAGATGTTTTTTTTTGTCGTTTTAACCTGGATATGGGATGTTGTCTCCTTGACATTTACCCCATTTCCTTTCTTTTTCATATGTTATTTTTTTTTATAACTTTTTATTGCGTTTCACCAAAACATTGCTTGTACGTACTTTGCTATTTATTCCACAGCTAAGCAACTCTAATTGTAATAAAAAGAGCAAAATCACTTTAGATATTTCTGATGACATATTTTATTGAAAGAGACTATAGTTTAGTCCGTTTGAAATTAGATATAAACAATACAATATAATCTTAAAAGTCATATTGTCTTTTGAAAAATTAGAGTCTTAAAAACGTAATAATGCCATGTAATCTATATTAAGTTATCATTGACATGAAGTTTTTTCAACGAAGAACTTATTTTATGCGATGAAAACTGATATTCAAGGTAGTGGCTACTTGTTTTTTTTTTATTTTTAATTTCCTTTTCCAGCAAGTGCCAATAATAGCTTTTCTGTTTTTCTGAACGCAACATAGCAAAATAGCCTAATCAAGGCATCCTAATAATAAAGGTGAAATATTAACGCAGTGTTGAAGATAGTGTTGATATCTTTTCTATACTTGATACATTTTGTTAATTTTCTGATTCTTTTTTGCGTCGCGTCACCAATTGCTAATTCGTACTTTGCTATCAATCTGCAGATAAACAAATCCTTAGCTTAACAACCCCAATTATAGCAAAAGAACGAAGTCACTTCACATATTTCTGGCGTCATATTTTATTTTAAGGACAATATTTTAGTCTGTATGAAATTAGATGTAAACAATAGTATATAAGTATTTTAAGAGTCATATTGTCTTTTGAAGAACAAACGTCTTCAAAATGTTATAAGGCTGTGTATTTTACACATTTACAAATATAATATCTGTGGATATACTCGGATAATTCATTTTCCAAATGTGAGAATCTAATACCGTAAATCACATTAATAAAATATTACATGCTATCTTACGGACATGAATTAGTGCTGACCCGAAAACCGACTTTATTGAAACTTTCAATATCTAAAATTACAAGTTTTGTTTAAAACTAAGGAGTATCTCTCTTATGTATAGCTCTGTCCTTAGCTGAATTTTGACTTTTCTAAGTAGATAATTTTGGTTATTTGTTCTCTATCAGCTTTTACACAATTTTCGGTTAATGGACTTCCAAATTTTTTGGTTTGATCTGCACTGTTGAGACATAAGTTGTCGAAATGCGCATATGCAGAAAATAAAATCACAGTAAATTCGGTATTTTGTTATTTATATATTTTACCACTGGGTCGATGCCTCTGCTGGTGGACTGTATGTCCCCGAGGGTATTCACCAACCCAGTAGTCAGTGCTTTGCTGCTGACCCGAAAACCGACTTAATTGAAAGTTGCAATATCTAAATTTACAAATTTTGTTTAAAACTAATGAGTATCTCCCTCATGCATAGCTCTGTCCTCAGCTGAATTTTGGCTTTTCTATTTAGACCATTTTGGTTATTTGTTCTCTATCAGCTTGTACACGCTTTTCGGGTAATGGACTTCCAAATGCTTTGGTTTGATCTACAATGATGAGACAAAAGTTGTCGAAATGTGCATATGCAGAAAATAAATTCACATTCTCTTCCGTATTTTGTTATTTAAAGACAAAAGCAACATGAAGAATGACTTAGGTAGTAATTGGATCTAAATTATAGTTAAACTTATCATATACTTAGTTAAAATGAGATTAAAATTTTACCCCTAGATAAAACCAGATGATTTCAACAGAAAATCACGAGGCGGGCTGATATTACATAGTTATCAAATGCTTCCGGTAATTATCGCATGCCTTCCTGTCACAACTCGGAAGCTTTATCATGTATTTTCGTAAAAACGATAAACGTTGCACATTAGCATTATATCAAATAAAGTATCATAACAAAATACTAATACTATACATTTATTTCCCATGCATGTGGGAGATATGAAGATTTGTTTACCCGAGGGAATCATATTTCCCGAAGGCATCGCCTGAGGGAAATATGATTCCCCGAGGGTAAACAAATCTTCATATCTCCATCATGCATGGGAAATAAATATTTTATTCCACCACTGATTTTAATAAGAACAAATAATTAGCGGCTGTATCCAGAGGGGGTTCTGCTTCTCCTCCATCTTTTCTGAAATTTTTTTTCATGATCTTGAAGAATTCAGGCAAACAATGAGAAAAAATGGCAAAAACTCGTCTGGAATCATTTTTTTCCTGAAACTCCGCCTGAATTCCCCTTGAAATCGAAGGCCGCTGCGTCAATCGGTGAAAATTTTGTAAGAGTAATGAGAACTCGAGAACTAAAAGTACACTACAGGCCGTTGCTGAAATAGATTTGTTTTATTGATTTTTGAAATTGACATGACAATACAAATGAACATATTTCAACTATACTATTGAGACCTTATTATTCAGCAAATACTCCTGGCTAGGCCTCGAGGGCTATTGCTTAAATTCACTCTGTAATATTTATACGATAACTCGTGTAAAATCTAGAGAATTTCGAATGAGGGGAATATGATATTTGGACACGACGTTCAGCGGGAGACACGATGTTTTGTTCACAATCACGTGTGACGGTCTTGGCCAATGAAAATTCGTTATTAGTTAAGTTATAAATATATAGTGGAATAATACATTTTATAAGTATTAATATATTTTTTTTCGGCTGAAAATTTCTTTTACAGTTGAAGTATATGATACAAAATATCATTACATGTCATTTCTTCATCAGCCCGCGGTCATTAAATTATCCCTCGAGCCTGACGGCTCTTGGGCTGATATAACGACCTTGGGCTGATAAAGGATGTGATATGAAAAATGACAAGCAATAATCTAAAATTACAGTTTTCTAAAAATGCAAACGGCTACAATGTTATTAGAACTTTTCATTGCAATATTAATAATGACTGCATCAACATGACCCATGTTACGTTTTGGATTTAAAATATATCTAAAAAATTATGGCTGCTATTTTTGCGTTATCTGTAAATGCATANCCCCCCATTGATAGAAACAAGTGCCTGTGGTGTTGAACTCTTGTACCAGAAAATCTTTGATAAAAAATTTGAACTTGTTCAGAGTTTTGCTTGTTTTGTGGTAAAAAAACATAACAAAAATTAACAAAATGTCAAACTTTCAAGGGGCATACCTCTAGAACTTCTTGAACTATATGTATGAAAAAACCTAGACTGAGTTTTATGGTAACCGGCCTTCATACCAAGTGTAAATAATTTGTACAATTTTGATCACAAAATATTGTTCTGAAACCTAAAATGTTTTAAATTCTGTCTATAGAAGTCCAAGTTGTTGTGGAGTTATGCCTCTCCCAAAACTTCCAAATGCTATGAAATTTATTTGGGCTTCTTGTAAATACCTTTTGAATGAACATTTCAGGCATTGAATGAAAATTTCAGGCAGTTTTCGAACCTAAGTTTGTACTTGTAACCAAACCAGGTCATGTTCAATTTTGGGTTCAGAGGTCAAAGTGTATGGTTATTGATTTATGCTCCTTTAAAACTTGGAAATATTTCAAACTGTTATGTACATGATGTATTACAATTATCTCTAAACATGGTCCAAGCTTTATTTTTGGTTCAGAGAAGAGAGTTGCTTTGGAGCCCTTTTAAATTTTGCAAAATTTCTTGATTTGTATATATGACAAAGAAAAGAATCTCTTAAACTTTCAATGCTTGTGTATTTCATTTCGACAATTCAGACACACATAGCATACCAAGACTAGAAAATAAGCCTTTCTACATGTGTTGGGTAGCATAATAATTTTGTGTGTTTTCCTAAAAAATGTGCATTAAAGCTTTGGTATGATCTGAGAATTTAAAGACTGTGAAAATATAATACACTATATTACTTGACACACAATGTGGTAAAACCCAACTAACTCTTTTAAACTTAAAAAAAAATACAATGATAAATCATGATCCCTGATTTTATCATTGGAATATCAGCATAATTTCATTCCTTCTGATATTTTAATTTCCGTAAGGTTTTTAGCCATGCCAATACGATGTTTAAGAAGCTATAGAAAATTTTCAAGTCATGACATCAATAGAGAGAGCGCCGGTCTGAAATGGGACCCCATTATGTTTAAATCTTGGTTTTGAAATTGTATACATGTTTCAAATACAAATGTAGTTATCATTCTCTTTGTAGATAATGAAGTTACTAGCAGTTCTGTGTTTGTTTGTGGCGACGACGTTTGCCGTGCCATCATACTATTATGATGCCGTCGTAGACACTGTCAACATGAAACAATCATCATGGAAGGTTTGTTTTAATTAGCACTTGTGTAATTAATGTATATTATTAAGGGCAGTAGGCATTTCATTTTCAGCAAGATGGGCTTGTCAAGTTTTTATGAAAATATGCTGAATTTTGTTAGAAAATACTTATAGTATAACTAATTGACTGTCGTGAATATCAATAAAATGTCACGAGTGCCGAACAAAGCAGAAGGATTAAACGAGTTGCAGAACTTGTTCTGCAACGAGTTAAATCCACTGCGTTGATCGACACGAGTGACATTTTTATTGATATTCATGACGGCCAATTAGTTATGCTTTTTATTATATAGATTTTCTACCCCAAAACCGAGATTTTAGATGCGGATTAATTTTTTCATGTCAATACGCCAGTTGTTTACTTGACGACGACATTGAAGAGACATTGTGACGTCGCTTCATTAAGACGTCATCCAGTGACTAGAAATCCTTTATTGTCACCGGTGACAATATGACATTTATTTAACTGAGAAAACTCGATATATCACCGCTATCTATATAATAAATGTCTATTAATTTGGGTGAGGATGAAAAAGAGTTACTGTAAAAGCAGAAATAATATATAGTATGTATGAGGGATTAAATTTCTTTTATTTCGTGGGTAAGAGTTATCAAAGAAATTAAATCCCAACAAATTTAATTCTAGTAAGGCCATACAAAATTAATTAATTGGTTCTCAGGCCATTTTTCATTGAAACAGATGAGGGAGGGAGGTGATTTTTTTTATCTTTCTATTTGCCAAAAAATAGACGAGGCATCGTAAAAACCACCCAAAATGTAGTGAGGGAGGTGATTTTTTATTTTTATTTTATTCAAATGGCAAAAAATAGGGTCAATGAGGGGCTTTTTTGAAGCCTCCAACTAGATGAGGAAGGGCCTGAGAACCAATAATATTTTTTACATGGCCTAATAGTAATTACTAAATACATGTGCTCCCTTGTTATTCTGACCTCTATAATGGCAGTCCCTCACTTATCGCCAACCAGTTTCAAGGTCCATTTTTCAAAAAATACATAGCTTCTTTGTTATTTATTCCCTCGATATATTGCCACCCTCACTTATCACCAAAATTTTCCCTGGTCCAAAAGGTGGCGATATAAGGAGGGTGCACTGTCTTATATGAATTCCACTAAACAGTTCTAAATTCGTGAAAGTTAAAGACCACGAAATTTTATCTCCTTGAAAATAAATGATTATGCAGAATATGGATTTTAATGATATAAAATTATATATATTTGAAGCAAAAATAGAAAGAATATATATACAAAAAATGCTTGCAACTGTCATATTTCCTTTCCCTTATCAAATATTGCATTAATCATATCATTTTAAACTTCCATGTCTATATATGATAAACAACAGCCTAAACCAATAGGATGATATGGAAATTTACTTAAAATTTATATACATGTAAATGTGCTGTATATTGTTTTAAAGGCTGGTGAAAACTTTGAGTATATTCCAAAAGAAGACAGACATGCATACGTAAAGAAACTGTGTGGTGCCCTTAAAACCCCTGAAGACAAGAAACTTCCAATTAAACCAATAACTGTCAGGAAAGATCTGCCTGATATGTTTGATTCCAGAACACAATGGCCAAACTGCGCAACAATCAAAGAAATCAGAGATCAAGGAGATTGTGGATCATGCTGGGTAAGTTTTTTGAATTGGTGCTGGGTAGTTGTTGTAGATCATGCTGGGTAATTATTGTGAATCATGCTGGGTAAGTGTTGTGAGGTATGAGCAAAGCTCATTGTTGAAGGCCTCATGGTGACGTCAAGATGAAGATCAACAATAAAAGTGTTGTTAAATTGCTTGTTTTTGCCATGTATTTGTATGGACTTTGTCTCATTTGCTTTTACTCCATATCCCTTCATTGCTTATCGGGGATCATGCTGGGTAAGTTATTTGGGGTAATTATCATGGAGCATGCTGGGTAAATGGTGTGGATAGTGCTTGGTAAGTGTTGGGGAACCTTTTCATACAAAACATTTTGTATAGCTCCTACAAATTTTATTTTTGAGCAACCAAAATTGTTTGATTGAGTTTAGGATTTATATCTAATCAAAGTTTTAGGCCATAATAAAAAAAATCTTATATTCAGAATAATTCTCATACAATGACAATGTTTTCAGAAATTAAGGTTGAATAGACAAATTGTGTTTACCAATCATAGTGAAAATGCTTGAATATAGAGAATAAACTCAAAAAATATTCAAGAGAGCAAATTTTGTTTTACAGAGGACCAATGAGGGGATGGGAATCTAGGAATTTTTTTATTATGACCTTATGGTAAATAACAAAATACCAGGGTAAATGATTAATGATAGAAAAATTCTTATATCAGGCCTAACCAAACACATGGATTTTTCTAGCATTAACTAGATTTTAGTAAAAGGAGTCTTTCCTTATGAACAATGATGAACAATACGTTAAAGTCATGCAAAATTCCCAAAAATATTTATTTACCCCAATGTTTTGGCAATTGATAGGTTTTGAGATTGAGACTTTCTGATAAAGTGTCAAACATTTTTTGTCCCGAAAGTACTTTGGTTAACATCTGCAATATGGGGCTTTTTTATTAAATCTGTTAATATTTGTTTTGCAGGCTTTTGGAGCCGTTGAGGCCATGTCAGACAGATTCTGTATCAAATCAATGGGAAAAATGAACGTACATTTGTCAGCTGAAGATCTGAATGACTGTTGTCATACATGTGGAAACGGGTAGGTTAAATATAGAATCCAACACTGGGCAACATATCAAAACAGGGGTAAAACGGTTCTCATTTTAAAGAGTTACTTCTCATTCATAAGTGCATACATGCATGTTCTATTGGTATTACAGCCGTTGCATACATGCATGTTCTATTGGTATTACAGCCATTGCATACATGCATGTTCTATTGGTATTACAGCCTTTGTTTACAAATTTGGAAAGAAGAGCTTCATGTTAAGAATCATTCATTATGTCCATGAAATCTTTTATTTTCATAAATTAACCATTGTATCTAAAGATATTGTTATGTTCTTACCAGAATGAATACAGACGCAAAAGAGTGGAAATTCCAAAATAAAAAATCTAAATACACAGGAATTCATATCCAACTCGAATTAAGACAGCATAGCAAAGACAAAACAAATTAACAAAAATGTACAATTAAGAACGCCACAAAACTAAAGCACTAGCAGAGTGAAACCCTACAAAAATTTGAAGTATCATCAGGTGTTTTGGAAGGATGAGCATGATCTCCACATGTGGCACCTGTCAAACAGCCAGCTAAATTAATTGTGTTAAGGTAGTTCGACACTAATATACGGCGCATTCGATTGGCGCATTTGCGAAACATGAGTCAGATGCGGAATTGACTAGATTTTCAAACTGGAATATTCCTGTATTGGCCTATTCACTGTGACGTCATAGTAAGAATGACATACACTTTCCCGCGAATTAGCTCCCTTTTCCCATAAATATTGTCTATTTCGTAAACTATCTAAACATGCTAAAGTATCTCTCTTAATCGAACGGTGACATATAGATTCTTTCAGCGTAACAGATAGCTTAAGTGTATATATCTGAAATATTAAAAAATAAAAAAATCTATCTGATATTTATTTTATATGAAAGATAAACAATAAGCATGTTATCACAGTTCCCTATATATTCTTTGTAAATATTGCTGAAAAATACTGAATTTGGCCTAATTTTCAAAGCCAGATAATGGGAAAAGATGATTGGTGACATCTCATTTTTATTTTATTTTTTGAATATATAGGTTAAGACCTACAAAATATCTTAAAAGAAAAAAATTCTGTCTGAAATTTTTATTAGGATCGAACTACCTTAAAAGATCTGTTTCTTGACTGATTGTTTTGTGACTGATTGGTTATGTCATTTTCTAACCATAGATAAACCAATATGGGACTTTCGAGACAGGAACTCTTGTGTAATTGAAGTTGGAAATGATCGCCCCAGATACCAGTAGGAAGAAAAACTGGATTTTTAAACCTATTGAAATAAAAATATACCATATAAAAACAAGCTATTTATGAAATTGAAGTAAATTTATATTTTTTCCTATTTTTTAACTAAATTTTAATTGGCAAAAATAAATAACCTGAAGGGCTACAAATCTATTAAATATAAATCACCCTTAGCTCAACAGTGTTCATTAATTAGTGATTCCCTCTCAATGTATTGATGTATTGATTTTTTACATATAAAAATAGATCTGTTGCCGGAATGAACACGATTCAAAAGTCTTGATTAAATCAATGGTATGTTTTACTTCCCTAACCTTCAAACAGTACCAAGTAAAAGTCGGAAAAGTTTGTGTTTATATCATTATTAAGTATTAGGACAATAACAAGGAAATATTGATATCATGACCAACGAAGAAATTACTGCCTGTAAATGGAAACTGAAGCAGAAATACAGAAAAAGCAAAAAATCAAAAATCCAAAAACGGGCCAATTTAAATGTTACACCAATGGAGACATGATGACAAAGACAAAACAAATAAACAAAATGAACAAGAATGGCACAAAATTTAAACAACACAGAAAAGTGGAGCCAATAATATTATATTGATTTTCTATAGATGCAATGGTGGTTTCCCAGAAGCAGCTTGGCAATACATTGAGAGGGAGGGACTTGTCACTGGTGGACAATACAACAGTATGCAGGTAATGATTATCTCTCTTGTCTATAGTGAAAACATGTAAACCTGTGGAACTGAATAGTTTGATTGGTTTACAGAGGTGTTTGGATTATGAAGGTGTTATTATAACCTCCGTCCCCTATTAGGGATAGAGGTAGTAGGGATATACTGTTTTCCCTTGTTCTGTGTTTGCATGTTTTTGTTGCATATAGTTATAATGGGACAAATGAAATATTGTCATAAGTGTGAGTTTGGATACTACACAATGTACCTCCTGTTTACAGACTTCATCTATTTTTTACATTTATAGCATTATAGAGTAATTTTCATCAAACTTTCTATACAATAATATTAATACTAATCTGAAATTTAATAATTTTGTCACAAACTTAATAAGGCCATGAAAAAATTATTTATTGGTTGTCAAGGCCCCTCCTCATCTAGATGGCGGCTTGAAAAAAGCCCCTCATTGACCGTGTTTTTTGCTATTCAATAAAATAAAAATAAAAAATCACCTCCCTCACTTAATTTTTGATGGTTTTAACAATATAAAAAGCTGCCTCATCTACTTTTTGGCCAATAAAAAGATAAAAAAAATCACATCCCTCCCTCATCAGTTTCAGTGGTTGCTTCCAGAAATTTTGAAGGGGAGATAATTTGTCTGAATATTTTCTCGGAAAAAGTGGGGGGGGGGGGGAAGAACAAACCTTGTCAGCGCATGGTCACCTTACAGCTGCTTGGATTTTGATGAAATGCTACACACTTGTAGTACACCACCTGAAGATGTACAAGAAGTTATATGTATGCCTCCTGAAATTTTGAAGGGGAGATAATTCATCTTTAAATATTCTCTGGCAAAAGGGGAGGACAAACTATGTTTCTTCAAATTTCTTTTTGCAATGGTAAATGATACCAATCTGAAAGTTTGAATCAGGCTTCTATATTCATGTCATGTTGGTGGATATGCTTTCAGACCTATCTAGATACTACCTCCTGTTTACCCACTTAATCAGTTTTTGAATCCACACAGTAGCATTATGTGTAACTTTTTTAATGTGTAAATTTGTCTTTCAATGGTATATAAATGATACCAGTTTAAACTTTTGTCACAGTGCCAGTGGAATGCACCTTTCATATTTTGTCCTGCTGCATGGTGTCTGCACTTTCAAGTTTTGATCTGTGACATCATGATTCCAGGAAAATTCACGCACAAGGAACAATTTTTAACATGCAATATCAGTTTTCCCGTGAGTAACCTGATAATTCAACAGCTACTACAGTTGGGAAAAGCAGGATGTTGAATTGCATTGTTGCATGACCATATTATTATGTGGGATGCCTTTCAAGACCTGACAGGATACAACTTCACGTTCACCAACTTACTCAATTTTTGACACCATGATCACTATTTATTTCGTCACAAGTTTTGTATTATATCATGACAAACATACATGTATTTTGGTATGCAATTCCAAACTTTTACATTTGTACACATACAATAGTTGCAAAATTTAGAGAGGGATGGGGGGCATCAGTGAGCAATGCCTCACAAATTATTTGTATTAATTCATAGAAATTTGATGTTAATGTAGATAATATTTGGTCAAAATTTGATTACACAATCTTTAAGTACTGGAAGACCTTGATTTTAGGACCAGAACAGTATATCAATTTCAATGTATATGAGATGTCATATTTTGCTCATTTTGCTGCAAATTAATGAAAAGAAAACAAAGTCTTTGATGAAAGTTGTTTCAGACTGACATACTTTTATGGACACAAAAAGGTAATACAGTATATACCCTTGTCTTATGGAGTTTGAGTATATATGTAGAGATTTTGGAATACATAGTTTTCTAGTTACATGCTAATTTTTAGCCGATTACAAAATTTTTTGTTATGTTTTTCAGGGATGCGAGCCTTACACCATTAAAGCCTGTGATCACCATGTTGTCGGCAAATTACAACCATGTGCAAAGAAAGATTCAAAGACACCAAGATGTACAAAGAAATGTATTGCAGGATACAATATGACATATGAACAGGATAAACATATGGGTATGCTCCATGATAGGATTTTAAGTTTTGGTCACTTTAAAAAAAATAGGTTCTTGTCTAAACTTTAAGATGAAGAACAACAATAAAGGAGTTGTTCCTTTGCTTGTTTTTACCATGTATTTGTAGAGACTTTGTCTCATGTGCATTTTCTCCATATCCTTTTATTCACCATTAAAAAAAAATAATGTAAGGCAGGAGAATGTTATGTTTTATATATTTTAATGAAATATGTCATAAATTAAAAAAAAATGGATAAGGTTTTTTATATGGCCTTACAATAAAATTTGCATCTTGTTTTATAGGTATGTCTGCTTATGCTGTTCGACGTGAAGAAATGGAAATCATGACAGAGATTATGAACAATGGACCAGTAGAGGGTGCTTTCACTGTCTATGATGATTTCCCAACATACAAATCAGGTGGGCAATACTTAAGTAATATAGTCTCTACCATGGATTTATTGTTAAGGTGGTACCTGGGTCTAAAACTGTCACAAAGCATTTTAGATGTTTTCATGATTTACACTTTTTTATTGATAATTATATATTGATGATGTTCTTTCTATCAATAATGTATGTTTTGCAAAATAGATCTCCTTAATACATCCACCAGAACTAGAGGTAATGGAAAAGACAGAAATCACTAGATCGATAACTTTTTTTGACTTACATCTCAAATTTGACAAAAATGGTTATCTCAGTACTAAAATTTATGAAAAAAGGATGATTTTGATTTTAAAAATTATCAATTTTCCTAAACTGGACAGTAATGTTCCAGCTTCGTGAAGTGTATGTTTTACAGTTGATTTGTTACGCAAGAGCTAGCACAAATTGTACAGACTTTCTCATTAGACATAATTATCTCCATGACTGCCTTGACCGCCTTATTAATCAAGGTATCAAAAAAATTCCATCTCATAGGAACATTTAAAAAGTTCTTTAATATATATCAGTCCCTTGTGGAAAAATTTGAAGTTTTGATCTGAACTCTGATTCAAGATTCTTTTTTATGCCCCAATCGTTAGGCAACAGGGGCATTAAGTTAAACCCTTGTCCGACCGTACATCCGTCAGAAATTTTCGTCAAAGATTTCTCAGTTAGTGTTTGCAGGAATGATTTGATATTTGGTTTAGTATGATAAGTTGTACCCTGTCTCCCTTTTTCAAGTCTGTTTCTAATCTACTTTCTGTTTGCTGATATATCTGTATGGCAGAGGCATCCGTGTCCCATGGACACATTTTCTTTTTTTATTTACTTAGTACTGGGATGATCATTTCTTTTAATGTCTATGACCTTTCAATAGCAATATCTGTTGAGTTGCTATCAGACACTTATGCAATGGAAGGAGAGGTTCTGTATGCCATAAAACTGGTTAAACCCACCATTTCTTTTGAAATGTCTGTACCAAGTTAGGACAATGCAGTGGTGGTTTCCACCTGATTTGTCTTTTTGCCTCATTGACTTCAGCTCTTGACAACTCTGTTTGGTTATATTGTTATTACCCCCATTTATAAGAGAATACAAAAAAATGAAATGAGAAATAGAAGTCACTGGCCATAAAAGTGTGAATTCTGTTCTGTAGAAATATTAAGGGAGTACGAATCTCAAAAATTTTGTAATTAGAATTAAAATTCTGACCTTTTGTCTTGAAGAGCACTACTAATGGAACAACTTTTAATGAGCACAAAATTTTGAAAATCCATGTAAGAATTTTTGAGATATAAGACGTCAAAGTTTTGGTGGGAAACAGATCTCTCTAGAGTTTTCCTTCAATTTGCATAAGATGTTTATAGGCCTTTAAATATATGAAATTATAATTGGAAGTTGATTAAATTTTATACACAGTCTATTTTATGTATTTTAAAGTGACTTGTGACCACGAAAATGTGATCCATGTGCAAAATATTTAAGCACTGTTTGAATGGATAAAACCCGAGGATATAGAATGCTTCTGAAATCTGAGGCTCGTACTCCCTTAAGCTATTTTGGTTGAAATGATAGGCAAACTAAGCAAATTTATACAAAATTTAAATTATTTTAGTTACTTCAGCTAGATTTTTTAATAATTTGGAAAATTATTATACTTGCCTTCGATTTGCATTAAAAAATGGGGTCACCACACTTATTATTGAATTAATGATGAAAACTTTAAGATCTCATGAAGTTTGCTGAATAGGCATTACCTAATAATAGTGACATATTTGATGAAATTTGATTATTATTTTGCCAACATAGTCTTATAGGTAGTTCTGACTTCTTTTGTGAAAAAAAAGACTATCTTAGAAAGCTGATATTATCATGAAAGTGTTCTTACGGATGCTCACTGCTGAATTTGAAGATTGGGATTTTTTGTAAGAAAATTGAAAAAGAAGGAATTCATGAAATTTTATTACAATAAAAAAGATATATATCAAATGAAATTTTGGTCCATGAATAGAAAATTGTTATGATTTTAAATTGACAAAAATACCAAATCATTAATGAGTCTAGTGGCTTTTTCTGCCAAAATGTCTATTTTGTCCGATGGACCGACGCATTTCGTAGAGTCTGAATTCAATCAATCAGTGATTTCTTTTTACAGGTGTATACAAACATACAACAGGAAAAGCCTTAGGAGGACATGCCATTAAAATCATCGGATGGGGAATGGAAAACAATATGAAATACTGGTTGGTAGCTAACTCATGGAACACAGACTGGGGAGATATGGGTAAGTAATATGACTAGTTAAGGCCATACAAAATTAATAACTTTGTTCTCAGGCCATTTTTCATTGAAACAGATGAGGGAGAGAGGTGATTTTTTTAAATTTTTTTATTTGGCAAAAAATAGATGAGGCAGCTTTTTACATTGTAAAAACCACCAAAAATGTAGTGAGGGAGGTGATTTTTTATCTTTATTTTATTGAAATGGCAAAAAAATAGGGTCAATGAGGGGCTTTTTTAAAGCCTCCAACTAGATGAGGGAGGGCCTGAGAACCAATCATTTTTTTTCATGGCCTAAACATCCTTCGATTTTTTTTTTGTGGGGTTTCAATGGGAAGCTAAGCTTGAATTTTCAGGATTTATAAAAGTAGACTTGGGTTGCTCCAACACATAGGTGACCAATGAAAATAGTCCACGTTAAAGGGTGGTTCCAGCTATGGAAGTCACACTAGGTTTAAACTTGAAAAAAAGGACCCAGTGATCTGAGGACTTTACACACATACTGGCCTCTCACTGATACTGCCGATGTCTACTGAAATACATGATTATTCTTTATCAAACTCATCTGGGAGTTTTGAGTTTGATTTTTCTTCCGTAGTGCGACAATGTTTTACCAGCAGACTAGGCTCCTTGAGCTAGCTGGTAGTTTAGCCACCAGCAATTCTTGACCCATCTTTCAGAATTATGTTTTTTTCCCCCATTTTCCTTTTCAAGATTGTGGTGATGGAGTTAGTAACTTAGTAGTCTACCTGTATGAGTTTTATGTTTATTATACTATAGGGAAATGGGACAGAGAAAGGGAAGGTTTGGGTACCCATAAACCGGTTTTACCCTACTGCTGGCTTTTGCTAGTGCCAGTACCAATTCGGGCTGTCCTGAGTTCCTATCGTTGTTAACGTTTGTCTTTTGTATTTTTATTGTGGGTTTTTTCTTGTGCAGTTCCTATTTACTTTGTGGCATGTAGCTATGTTTTTCGGCCATTGTAGGTGTTTTCTGTTATCTTTTTTATTCTATTTTTCAAGACATCCATCATATTAGAGCTATTGCAGTTAAAGCAATCCAATTTCAACTATATTTGGATTCTTTTTTATGTTAAATATACTGTAAACGTATTAATTTTCGCGGTGTACTAATTTTCGCTATTTTTGCGGTTGGCTCTGAAATGCGAAAAATAATACCAGTGAAAATTATTTTTTGTGTAGAGAAATCCTTTTTAACATTGAAAACCATGAAAATTGATACCTGCAGATATGTCGATCTTTCAAAGAACACTAAAATAAGCATCCGTGAAAATTTACAAAATTTATTATTAATACGTTTACAGTAATTGTTTGGTAAGAGTTGTCTTACCATTTGTATTCTTCATAATTATATTTATGATAAAAAAGAATCCAGTGAAATTAGGCTTTTTATTGACATTAAACAGTTATATTATGTTAAGAGGGGTCTCTACCAAAATTAAAAGTCACGGGCAGTTAAAAAAGGCTAGGAAGTTTAGAACCAAGACTTTCATGATACATCTGTTTAATTACACAGAATTTCTACATCATCAAAATACACAGATTACTCTGGGATAAACACCAGGACAAACATCTAAGTACAAGGGTAATTTCTAAAAGTGAAAGTCACTAAGAATGTAAAAAAAATGTCTAGGGTATCCCCAAAAAAAACCTGCTGTAAACCAATCAGAATACAGCTTGCAAACAAAAGGTGCAAATATAACAGGTAAGAATTCTCTCTCAGCAAAAATTTTTGTTTTAACCAAAGTTCAGCAAAAATTTTTGTTTATTTGTTTAAGGATGTTCGCTGGTCAATTTTAAAATAACAAGGATATCAATTAAATGTGATTTTTTATTGGAAATTTGAAAAAGGAATAATTAAGGCCAAAAAAATTGATAGGTTACTGATGAAATTTTTTAGATACAAGTGTTTCAGAAAATGGCGGGAAACTGAACTCCTCTGCATTTTTTAAAGGTTTAATATGAGCAATGTTTATCCAATAATAAATGTGACAAAATAACACCAGTTGAATAAAATTTTGTCAAAATGCTCCCAAAGATATATAAAATAAAATTAACGAAAAAAATTAGGGGGTCACAGAGCAAAATTTTATTAAGCTTTTGAATGGATAAAACCAGAAAAGTCCGAAAATCTGACAGAAACAAGCGAACATCCTTAAACCAAAGTTTTCTTTAACGTTGGTCATGCTGTTTTTTTCAAACAGAGAACAGGTGACCACACCCAATCAAAGATGCTTACTTAATCAGTAGATGTTATTAATTGCGAAAGTTTTTTTCTGGCAACAACAGTAGAATACCGAAGGAACTATGCACAAGATTATATAAATCAAAGTACAGATACCAGACAAAAACAAAATCTACAGAAGAAAGAAGACTTAAAACTTTATACACCACAAATATAACAGTAAAAACTCTAGCACTAACAGTGTGAACTCTTAAAAAACATAGTAAAAAACATTAAAACATGTCTTCTGGAAGGGTAAGTCTGTACTGCTCCCAGCATCCGTAATTATAATCAGTCTCTGAATTTTAAGAAATGATGTTAAAACTAAGATCTTTGAGCCAGTTTTTGGTTGTCAAAATATAGAGCCCATATGTTTTCAGTGTCTAATACATTTTTGCATGTTTTATGTATATTACTTCATGCACAAAATATACAATGTCTTGTCTGAATATGGATGTGCTCTGTAGTATCTGTATTATCAGAGTTATATCTCTTGAAGCTTTTAATTTTTCTCAATAAAATGGCAGACTAAATGTAATGTTCCATTATTATTTATAACTTTTGATATTGCTCTTTTTCCAGGATTCTTCAAAATCATCAGAGGAATTGACAATTGTGGTATTGAATCTGGAATCGTTGCTGGAGAACCAAAACTGATGTAAAAAAAAAAACATTATACTTTACATAGATCTTTTTAATATATTAATTATTGTTGCCATGTTTTTTGAATAATTTTTGTAATTAAATTTGATTTTTATTAAACTGTGATGTTTCTTTATTGCATTTTGCTTTGCCTGCTCAATGCAGATGTATGTCAGCTCACCTAGCTATAGCCAGAATGAGCTTTTGGTATTACTTGGCATTGGTCGTCTGTCCATCTTTGGTATCCCCTGTATTTTTTCATTCAGAGAGCATCACCTCTGAAACCACCATGCTAGTTTCAACCAGACTTGGTCGAAATGAGCCTTTAGTGGTCCTCTTTATGAACCCCCTCCATCGTAGTTTTGACCTTGGCTATATTTGATATTTACTGATTATTCAGATTTCCTTTGGTTTTATGCATTTTAAACATTTTTTGCAGACATTATAATATACCTAGGAATGAAAGATTATGCCCTACTTGTAAAATTTTAGGGGATGAATATCATTTCCTACTAAAGTGTAAAAATAAATAAAAATTTGAGAGATGAATATCTACATAATATAATTAGAGATTATCCAGATTTTGTAGTATTACAAACATAGATAAGTTGATATATATTCTTAACCCATCAATGCCATCTCAAGTAAATAATTTAGGTCTCTTCATAAAAAAGTCATTATAGAACTGAGGACAGGAGACTCTTGAAATGTTTACTTGAATTTATTGATGTATATTAATTGAAATGTTGAAGTTATTTTGTAGTTTTGTCACAAACTTATTTTAGTTTAATGACAATAAAGTATTTGAATTTGAATTTGAATTTGAATAATGGATTTCCTATGTTTGGGTTCAAGTGCTGCTGATGCATACATGTGATCTCCCGACTGGAGCATGGAAATCTCCTGGATTTTCAAGGGCTTCTTTCATCTCCCGGAATTCCAGAAATATCTCCCGGAAATTCAGCTTCCAGCCAAAATAAAAAAATGTGTACAAAATCGCCATTTAGGAGTATTCCCAAGGGATATAATTAGCCGATAGTCACTTGACTGCTCATAATCTTTGTTACTGTAATCTAATTGTCCAAACTGACACTTTAATTACACCTGTAATGCTAATTAAAGGATTAGGTCAGTTGTAAACAAACGCCGTCGGTGATTCGTTTACCTGTGTTCCTGGGCATGGTATCACTAAAATTTTACCGGTCAATCAGAGAAAACTTGCTTACCTGTATGGCAATTAACTATCAGTTATTTAAAATAATTAATTCTTTGAACATTAAAATCTTTCTTTCAGCAAATTTTTCATAATTAACAGGTCAAACTTTCTCTTTGAATACATTGATTTTATTTAAAGATCACGTTTCTTTTAAAGTTGGGTTATTTCCCCCTTAAAAATTGTCTTTCCATTTCCATGAATTTATTTTTTAGAATTGAACTTTTGCTGATATTTGCTAAATCAATATAACAGAAATTTTTATATCACCACTATTTTAGCAAAAAAAAA
>MJUU01054329.1:63233-105670 GCA_002080025.1 Modiolus philippinarum | reverse complement strand
AAAAACCACATTTATTTGGAATCCTATTTATTTTTATATGGAATAGCGAACCCCCTTAAAAGTTGAATTGGAATATTTTGGGATATAAACAATTTCTGATTAACTTAATTTTGTTATACATAACATGATATAGTAGGTAAACTGATCCATAGCATATTGCCTAGTTGTCAATTATTCGATCTTCAGTTTTCCAATAAATCATTTAGAATGATATGTTTTTGATTCAAAAAGGCATTTTACATATTTTAAAAGTAGAGATTTGCATGCAAGGAACTGAGGTAGAATAATCTCCTTTGAAATACACAGCCATTTCTGTAAGTAATCCTTATAATAATTGCCTACTATGTACTGGGTTCCTAAACTTCACAAAAAGCCCTACAAACATCGTTTTATTTCGGCATCAAGTAACTGTTCTACCACTAATTTATCCATCCAATTAACCAGTGCATTCACCTATATTAAAGAGTAGGTTTTTAAATACTGTGAAAAAAACTTATCAAAACCATGGTGTAAATTACTTTGGAGTGTAAAAAATTCCTTTGAAATTTTAGATGAATCAATATCAATTATAAGACCAGTTTCATCTATTGACAGTGTTATGCTTTTTCTACAATTTATATAACCCTTCCACATAAATTGATTAATTCACAACTTATTAAATTGTCTCTCTAATTTTCTGGCCTACATTTGCTGTAAAAAAGCAAGGACTGTTTTGTAATATCACTTACAAAAATCTTAGTTCCTTGACTTGCGATGCCATGATTAAGGCACTGAATATTTTGCTGGACAATATTTTTTTGTTCGTTTTGGCAATAACTGGTATTTGGAATTTCCGAGGGTACAAACTGTGCACCCCTCATTGCAGATCTTTTTCTATTCTGTTACGAACGGGAATTTTTTGAGAAAAATACAGAATGGAACCGTACAAAATAGTGATCAACTTATTTCAATTTTCAACGATAACAGCAGGTACATCGACGATATCCTTACTATTGACAATCCAGAGTTTTTAGACTATGTCGACCTCATGTACTCACAAGACCTGAAACTTAACAAAGCTAATAAAGATTCTAAATACTGCCCATTTCTCGATCTAACTCTCATCGTTGACTCTGGTAAAAATAAAACTAAAATGCATGATAAAAGGGATGATTTTGGTTTCACTATTACTTATTTCCCTTTTTTAAGGCCACCTTCCTGAAGATCCATCATACAGGGTGTATTTATCTCAATTAGTACGATTCGCAACTGTATGGTCTACTCTTGACGACTTAAGTGAACGTAACCTTACTATCACATCCAAACTTTTACAACAAGGTAATACAGATAAGCACATTTAGCGAAGACCACGTAGTCATGAACATAGGTATTATACCGCCCCACATCTACATGACATTTCAAATAATGGTCTCCTACCATTTATGAAAATGCCACTAGCATGACTAGGTATTCATCACATTCGTACAAAATTGTATTCCTTGCCACTTTCGAAACTTCATTCGTTTTACAAAGTATGTTTAGATTCATCTGTGACTGACTGGCATTCTCTGGAATATAAATTAACAGCTATCGTTATGGACATCGCCAATCACAGACTGTTCAAACGTGTTACAACTTCTGCAAATAAACCTGAAAACCGATCATTTCTTAAAATTCAGTTTGCTAACAAAGGCCTCGATGCCATTAATCTCTCCAACATTCTGCACAACAAAACAGTGAAATCTAACATTCCTCCTTACTTCAAAGACCAATCTGTTCCACTTATCTCTTATTCCTACACTTAATCTATTGCAACCACTATTTTCAATCACAAAAGGGTATTGCGTGATTTCCAGATTGATGACTTTAAAGCCAAACAGCCTGATTGCACCTGCTCCTCTTCCCAATTCAACTATAGTCCTGCTGGACACGTGATAACGGGTGACCTAGATATCGTTGGAAACCCAAAATTACGAGATATTTTTTCAAAAGGTCCAAAATTCCATGAACCCCAGCACATCAACTTCAAAATTATGATGGATGCAGTTGAAGACTTTGCCAGAATGTGAGCAAAGAAAGAAAAAGAAGATGTGGAGACATTGTCAGACTTTATTAGGTCGATTAAGTCATTAATCATGAATCACACTTCTGTGTTAGCATCATTCGGTATCAAAGTTGATGAGAATANATTAGCAAGGTTTAACCATGAATGAATATGTCAGAATAAATAGAATTTAATGAAATTTTGATAGAATGCTCCAAAAGATGTATAAAATGAAATTATGGGGAAAAATAAGGGGGTCAATGGGCAAAAAATTATAATGATTTTAAATGGATAAACCCCGAGGATTCCGAAAATCTGACCAAAATCCAAAAACATGAGGAGCAAACCTCCTTAAGTCATTAATCATGAATCACACTGCTGTGTTAGCATCATTCGGTATCAAAGTTGATGAGAATAGAATAACAGTTATCTCCCTTATATTTACTGGGTGCCTAAGCTTCACAAGAATCCCTACAAACAGAGGTTCATTGCAGGATCTGCCAGATGCACCACTAAGCCCCTATCCAAACTCCTTACCACTTTACTGACTGCAGTTAGAGTTGGTCTAAAAAGCTACTGCGAAAAAGCCTATTCCACGAGCGGCGTGAATCAGATGTGGATTCTTAAAAATTCCTAAGATCTCCTTGAACAGCTCTCCTCAAACAGTCTCGCATACTGCAATAGCATTCAAACTTTTGATTTTTCTACCCTTTATACAACTCTTCCGCATAATAAACTTAATAAAACAGTAATTTCCGTTCTGATACATCAATGTTTCTGTACCAAAAACGGAGAACGCAGGTATTCCTATATGGTAATAGGAAAAGATAAAACATATTTTGTTAAGAACCACACTGAGTCAAACAAGAAATACAGTGAAAATGACGTGATTAAGATGCTTGATTTTTGATCGACAACATTTTTGTTGAATGTGGAGGCCATGTTTTTCAACATACAATAGGGATTCCTATTGGAACAAATTGTGCGCATCTTTTAGCTGACCTTTTCCTTTTTTCGTTTGAAGCAAAGTTTTTACAAGGGCTGATACAACAGAAACAAAAACAACTAGCCCAGACTTTTAATTTCAGCTTCAGATATATAGACGATGTACTTTCTCTTAATAACCCAAGATTTAAAGAATATTTACATCGCATCTACCCCAGTGAACTTGAAATTAAAGAGACAACCGATACACCCGATTCTGCTTCATACCTTGACCTTTTGTTATACATTGACGGACATGGACGTCTGAAATTTAGATTATATGACAAACGTGATGATTTTGACTTTCCAATTGTGAACTTTCCCTTTCCCTGCAGCAATATACCTACATCCCCAGCATATGGAGTATATATTTCACAATTAATTCGTTACTGTAGAGCGTGCAGTACATACAGTGACTTTTTGGAAAAAGCAAAAGCACTGTCACAAAAACTGCTGAGTCAGGGATATGTTCAGCCGTTGTTACTTTCGTCCCTTCAGAAATTTTATGGCCGTCACCACGACATCATAGATAGATATGAAATGTCAGTGTCACAAATAAAAACTGACATTTTCAGCTAGATTCACGTCTTCCCGGATTTGATATTACCGGTTTCGACTTTACCCTGGATTGACCCACTGACAGTGTGACGGGTGCTTTATACAGAGCAGGACATGCTTACCCTTCCGACCACCTGATGTCGCTCTCGGTTTTTATGGGAGTTCACACTGTCAGTGCTTTAGTTTTTTGTGTTGTCTTGTTGGTTTTTAGTTTTGTCTTAGTCAGTGATGTTTGTGGTACCGATTTTTCATTGTCCATGTTTGAATACTAAAGTGATTACAACAGCTTTTCAAAATTTCACCTTGGTACTGTTTGAGGGTTAGAGAAGTTACACGTACCATGGTTCTCAATTGGTTTTGTCTCAGGGTTAGAAAATGACAATAACCATTCAGTAACCTAATAGATCTTTCAAAACATTTGCCTCACTGACCGTGTGACGGGTGCTGTATACAGGGCAGGACATGCCTACCCTTCCGGAGCACCTGATGTCACTTTTGTTTATTGAGAGTTCACACTGTTAGTGCTTTAGTTTTTTGTGTTGTATATGTAGCGTTCGTGTGTTTTGTGGGCATGTAGTGTCTTTGGTCTTCCGTCTTCTGGTGTCCTTGCTTTTGCCTTGTCTTTGGACTTTGATTTATGTAATCTTGTACTTTGTTCCTTCGGTATTCTACTGCCGTTGATTTTTAAGAAGTTTTATAGATATGAAGATTTGGTTTCTAAATATGATGCGACACTTAAACAGCTTATTACTAAGGGCATTTATGGAAATGTTACAAAAAATGTCAAAAACTGACAAAAAAAAATCCAGAAAAACTGGTTTGTTACTTACATTCTTTACGTAATAGGGGATATTTACAGGATATTTCTCATGAATCCGTTAAATTGGCTTTGGAATGCAATGATCTGAAGATATTACAGGTATACTGTCCTCTTACTGATACTGCCGATGTCTACTGAAATATATGATGATTCTTTACCAAACCCTTCGGGATGTTTTGAATTTTATTTTTTTATTCCATAGTGTGACAGTGTTTTACCAGCAGACTAGGCACCTTGAGCTAGCCGGCAGTTTAGCGGTGAGCACTCCTCGACCCATCTTTCTAAAGTACGTTTTGTCTTATTCTTTTCTTCTCGTGATTGTGGTCTTGCAGTTCGTAGTCTACCTGTATTTGGTTTAATCTGTATTATACTATAGGGAAACGGGATAGAGAAAAGGGAGGTCTGGGTACCCATAAACCGATTTAACCCTACTTCTTTCTTCTTGCTAGTGCCGTTACCAAATCCATCTATCCCGAGTTCCTATCGTTGTCTATGTTTGTCTTTTGTCTTTTTATTGTTTTTCTTATGCGGTTCCCTTGGGGATTTTTGCATGTGATTATTGTAAGTGTTTCCTGCTATCTTTTTCTACATTAATTATAATAATTGTCAAATTTTACAGCCGCTTGTGCCAAAAATAATATTAATTTATTTACATGCGATGCATTTGAAAAATTATCCTACTTTTTCACTATAAAATAGTGTTAAACTTGATAATGCAGATTCGCTAATTTGTTTAATAATTTTAGCATTTTTCATCTAAAGTTTACCAATCAAATTTCGATGTATTTAACAATTGTTAATTGTATGAGTTTTACAAAAAACACCATTTTATTTTACAATTTATATGCCCAATACGTTCCATAGCGCCATGAAACGTACCCCTATCCCTATGAAATATTGACGAAAAATAAATGATAATTCAATGAAATTGTGCAAGTTTGATGGTCTATAGGACCCGAAGTGCATCTCAATTCCCAATTCTGAAAAATTCTTTTTGGTGATTCAATCTATAGAAAAGATGATGTTAACATATTTTTGAAGACCAAAGTTTTATTTCTAAATAGACCCAATAAATGGTTCTTTGAATATTTTTCGTTTTTGACTAGGTTTTGCCTTTCTTTTGCCCAATATTATTTTTTAGTAAACAAATATCACTTAAAGTAGGTATTAAATGAAAGCTTGTTATATTTGCTTTAATGATATTACAAACAATAGCCATTTTAAGTAATAAACATCATACATCAATAAAACTTTCCCTGCCCCAACAAATTTACTCTAACATTGTCAATATTTTGTCTATGTTCGCATAAAAATAACCAGAACACGAAAGATGTGTGTTGTATATGACAATGTCGCATGAACTGTATCATGGTTTTGTATTTAAACAGCCATTTGTTGACTTAAACTCAACATTTTGCCCGAAAATGATGAAAAATTGAAATTTTCTGAATTTCAGATTTGTCTAAAGTTCACTGTTATATCGGTATATATGCTAAATCTGGAGGATATGTCTGTAGATATGCCAATTAATTGTTCTAAGCGATTCATTAATTGTCTTAAAACACTGCTTAGCAAATTAAGGAGTGTTTAATGTGACTCTGAATACCGAAAATCTTACCCCTACCAAAACAAATTTTCTCTAAAATTGTCTATGTTTTGTCAATGTATCCACAAAAATAACCAAAAAACAAGAAAAATGAGTCTTGTATAAGACATTGTTGCATAAATGTCATTTTGATGTTGTATTTCAACAGCCATTTGTTGTCAAAAACTCAATATTTTGCCCAAAAATAATAAAAAATATAGAATAATGTAAATTTCATTATAACTGTTCATAAGCTGCAACATTTAGTTAAATTCTGTTTGTGAGCAGGGAAATTTCGACTCACAACAAGAATATCGCCTAGTGATACGTAAGCAAGAGCAATGCTGCAAAGTGTGGCTATTATACTGTCTTTATTCAATCAACGATTTTATGTGTGAAATTCACCTATAATCTAGAATTCTGATATAATGTTCATTTACTCCATATCCTTTTGTAAAATATTTAATACAGGAGATTGTCTTTTGTTGCAGTGTGGAGTTGGCAAAACAATTTCCCGTGGTAGAGATGTATGCTCTTTATTTTTCTTAGATATGTTGGTACTTGTACATGAGATAATATATCATGTGTACACTTTGTTCAATAACTATTATCTAAATTTATGTAAATTCTAAAACCTAAGGATTAACTCCCTCCATCGTAGTTTTGTCCTTAGCTATATTTGATATTACTGATTATTCGGATTTCNTTTGGTTTTATGCATTTTAAACATTTTTTGAAATTAAGGATTTCCTTTGTTTGGGTTCTAGTGCTGCTGATAAGGAATTAATTTCTGAAATGGCCATACAGCTGCAGTTGTAGTAAACATATGTGTTATGGGTTCATGTTCATTTACTGCATATCCTTTTGTAAAATATATAAAGTCTAGATACCGTGTTTCTAATTGTATTTTTCTCGCTCCCCATTATGATTGAGATGAATAGTTACTGAAAGCTCTTGTAAGATATTCAGGTCACTAGATCTCAAAGCTAATTTGACGGATGCAAGCAGAGTATCTTGTCAATATCCCCTACGTAAAGAATGTAAGATACGTCCCAGTTTTTCTGGATTTTTAATCAGTTTCTGTCATTGTATACAACATTTCCGTAAAACGAGTATTATAAATGCCCTTATTGCGAGTAACGCCATATTTAAATATAAAAGATTCATATCTGTTATGAAACTTCTAAAATGTATTCAACAACTTATGAAATCTGTAACACTTGTAAAAAATTGGCTGTGATAGTAAGGTTACGTTCATTAACATCGTCAAGAGTGGAACAAACACGTGCAAATCGTACTAGTTAAGAAATGTACTCCCCGTATGATGGAGGTAGAGGAATGTCGTCGTCAAGAAAAAGGAAATTAATGATAGCGAAATCAAAATCATTCCTGTTATCAAATATTTCTGCTTTTATTTTACATTTTACCGGAGTCAATAGTGATAGTTAGATCCAGAAAAGGGCAGTATTTGGAATCATTGTTAGCTTTTTTAATTTCACTTTTTATGGGTAAATGATATCTACATAAAATAAAAGCTTGGGATTGTAAATAGTAAAGATATAGTCAATATATCTGCTGTTATCATTGAAAATAGAAATAAGTTATCAATGTTTTGAAGTTTTTTCATGACGTCGCGTTCGTAATTCGTCAAGGAACAGAAAAAAGATCTGGAATGAGAGGTGCACAATTTGTACCCGTCCAACGGGAATACCTATGACCTACTGATAACTAGTGTGGCCAAAACGAACAAAAATGTTGTCTTGCAAAAGATTGAGTGCATTAATCATATCATCACGTGTATTT
Organism: Modiolus philippinarum; assembly: GCA_002080025.1. Lineage (NCBI taxonomy): Eukaryota > Metazoa > Mollusca > Bivalvia > Mytilida > Modiolidae > Modiolus > Modiolus philippinarum. The sequence goes on along the minus strand of MJUU01054329.1, from coordinate 97,897 downwards.
TCTTTTATGTCCCAGAGCAATAATGATTATATGTAATATTTTAGATTAATCCTTGCTTATTGTTAGACCAAATGAACTGCAGACCAGAATTTTTAAAAGACCATTTTATAAGTTGTCCCGATTTGGATTAATTCAACTTATGTGGTAGGATAGTATAAAGTGTGGGAAAAATCATGACAGTCGATGGATGAGACTGATCTTTGAATAGATTATAGTTTATCTAAACTTTAGAAGAATTTTTCACACTCCAAAAGTATTTACACCATAGTTTTGATAAGTTTTTTCCACAGTATTTAATAACGAAATCCTTTATACAAGTAAGTAAACTAGTTTAATGTGGATAAATTAGTATTGCAACTGTTACTAGATGCGAAATAAAATGATGTTTGAAGAGATTTTTGTGAAGCTAAGGAACCCAGTACATGTTAGGCAAGGTGTTATCTTTAGCTGGATTTTTCAGCATTTCTGTATCCTTATAATGTTGTTTGGTTAACATTTTTTGTCCAAACTGGTACGTCCTAAAGTGTTTGACTTGTCCAGATCGTATTATTGGACACCGATATAATTTCTTTCAAACGATAGCAACGTTGTTTGAAGCCTTTTCAACAGGTACAAACACATATTTTTTACCAACATCTTTCAATTTTGACTTAATTTTATTTACAAACACCTAAAGAGGATGACTCAATATAATTATCTTTATAAAAATCTATTCTGTTTGTGACTGTTGTTATAATTTTATCTTTAAACTGATCTAGTGCATGTTTGTCTGCACTTTCTCGTTAGCACCATTTTTTTTAACAATAATTCATTACTGCGTCTTTAATCATGTCAAACGAGCTTCCCAATTTTTTTCTAAGGTAAGCGATATTAAGGCCCTTTTCTAAAGAATCGTCGAACTTCTTTATCATCAATGATGTAAAGATTCCCCGTTAATTTATGTCCGCAAGGGTCATAGCGATATGACGACGTTGGACAGTCTCCGCTGCTATGGTAGTTTTTTTTTAAGTCAGCATAACAGGTAATAGAAGAGTAATTGAAAAAAAATGTTTCTAGTAGGTTTTCTTATAAGAAAGGGAAATAGCAGACATGTCATGGTTTTCAAAATAAAAGGGTACAAGTGAATATCCGAGTCGAAAGACATGGCCAAAAACAGAACACAGAAAACAATGACGTTAGACAGATACAAAGATGCCTTCAATATCAACAAGGCCGATTCCTTTATTTACGTTTTGATCGGGTCTTTCTATTCTAGGATAAAGTCAAACCAAGCAGAAAGCACCAATAATTTAAGAAAATTCATAGAGAGGACTTTTTAAGGAGTGACTTGGTATCACGCTCAAAAGAGATTTCATTAATAGGAAAAAGAGGGGAAACGGGGAACGTGTCAAAGAAACAACGACCCAAAGAGGAGCAACAACAACTCAAAGCCACCATAAGATCTTCAATGAACGGTGAGGAAACCCCACACCCAACGGCAGTTCGGAGTTGGCCCCTAAATAAAGAGTAATCAAGTTCAGCGAAATAAACATCATCCTAGACTCCCATAGACATAAAGTTAACTAACTAGAAAACAGAGAAGACACACAAAGGCTTAATAAATTTCTTGACTTAGGACAGGCGCAAACCAGGGATTGAACATAGTTTAGTGCATAAGCCATGCCGCCCATTGTGTTTGAAAACAGTATATATAGATCTTTAATATTTACGAGGTTTTTACGTTTGATTCACTCTTCGACCATGTGACCTACGATGATGTACTTTCGGAGAAAAAATACCCATGATGTCAATAGGAGCGCACTGAGAAATGTTCCACTGAACCGTGATATGTTATTAACCTTAGTGGATGAGCTGTCAGAGTTTTTTTATCCAAGACAATTCACATTCTCTTCTGGATATAACAAATTCCCTCTTTGATTGATCAGGGGATTTTTCTATAATTTCTAATGGTTGTATTTTGATATAAACAATCCATGATTATCATGATTATTGATTGAACAGTATTTATAAACATGTATATAGGATCTGAACTTTTTAGGAAATCGAATACGATACAAAGCTCCTGGGTACGTCGATGTAATGGACGACCAGTTTCTCATACGTTCTGAATTCCACAGGATGACTTGCATCGGGTAAATAAATATTACTGCGGTCAAGGAAGTGGCAAAACTTTATTGTAATGAAGTCAAGATTAACACCCAAAGCTTACACTATGTGTTAGATTCATCGATGTTAAATGTCTACATTGTAGATATATCAGACGTGAAAACCTGACAAATGTATACAATGTTGGTTTTACATGACGGCGAGTCAATGAAAGTTAGAGAGCTTGGGATGTAAATCTTATCTACGTTAAACTGAAAGTTTTGCCACTCGCTTGACCGCAGCAATATACCAGGCTGGTCGTTGTTTCGTGAAATGTTAATGGGAAATTGGATGGTAAATTTCCTGCCATTGACATTTGATTCAACAGTTTTTCCTGGTCGAGGCGAGGAAATGTGGCACATTTCCTGGTGTCGCACTTTGAATTTTTGAAAATCCACGATTGTTTATAAAAAAAAAGTGATGCTGTCGTGTATTTAGATTTTTGTAAAGAGTGGCATATTTTTGATATCTTTAAAGGAGTGAGTCTGACTATTGGATTTAGTGCTGAAGGTGGCAGATTTGTCTTGAGTTAGAGTATGAAGGCGCAATCATGGATTTGATGCAGGGTTTTCTAAAAGTGTGTCTAGATCGTTTCATATGAGCGTCAAAAATATTTTTACCTAAAATCATAAAAATGGAATTATGAAAAACGGTCATTGCGAATGTCATCTGTGCATCAAAAATAAATCCCTTAAACACTACAAAAACGGGGAATTGTTTTACCAACTCCACACTGCAGTACCGACTAAAGGGTATGATAAATGAAATAAAAGGGACAACAGGAATCATCTAAAATGGCTGAAAATTATAATTATATGCCATAATCTGCTAAGAAACTACACAGAAAAAACACAAATAAGACTTAAGGCATACGTAAATAACGATAGGAACTCGGGACAACCAGACTTGGTACCGGCACTAGCAATAGCCAGCGGTAGGGTTAAACAGGTTTATGGGTACCCAAACCTCCCCTTTATCTGTTCTGTTTCCCTAAAGTATAATAAACACACGAATAAAACTCAATGCAGGAAGACTACTTACTCAATGACCACAATCTTGAAAGGAGAGAAAATGACAAAACGTAAGTTTTAAAGATAGGTCAAAGGGTGTAGCTCAAGGATGAAATACCTTGTAGCTTATGTAGCATTGATTACTATACTAGTAATTACGGCTGCATGAAACCTAGTAACATGCTTAATTTTACTGTTGTTACTATTGTTTTTTATTTATCAATTTGGCCAGGGGGGAGGTTTTGGGCCCAATAAAACTAGTTTAACCCCGCCGCAGTAGGTTTGCGCCTGTCATAAGTCAGGAAATTTATTAAGCCTAAAGTTGTGTGTCTTGTCTGTTTTCTAGTTAGTTCATTTTATGTCTATGGGAGTCTAGGGTGATGTTTATTTCGCTGAACTTGATTACTCTTTATTTAGGGACCAACTACGACCTGCCGTTGGGTGTGGGGTTTCCTCACCGTTCATTGAAGATATTATGGTGGCTTTGAGTTGTTATTACTCCCATTTGTGTCGTTGTCTCTTTGACACATTCCCCGTTTCCCTTCTTTTTCCTATTAAAACTCTCAATTTTGATTGGCATGGTATGTTTTTCTAAGATTAAATTTCACAGAGATGTTTCCCTTTTTTAGCCATTCACGGCACGAGATGAAATAAGGTGTCAAAACCTTCTGTTTAAGTTTTTTTATGGAACTTAACTGTGTAAGCCTATTAAATTTCTTAGTTTCATTCTACTGAGAGCTTGGGCCTAGTAAGAAGTATGAATCGATTAGTAGGAACATTTATTTCAACATATAAATCAGTGTTAGAACACAATGTTTGAAATGATGTTTACCGTTCGGCTTCATTTTGAACTTTAGATATTCCAAATGCAGTAAATAATTAAACACTTCTCCGAAATTTTAACAAATTAGATCTTCTAAATGATTCAGTAATTTGGTTAAATGACATCAAATCCCATAAGTAACATTAGTGCATGGATAACTAAAAAACGGCCTAAAAGTTTTTAAGGGAAAGAGCTTCATATCTTGCTCCTTAGTTACTGTGACTTTACGCGATATAGCGATCGAAAATTTAAATCCCAAATTTCAAAGTTATCTCGATCTCGAAAATTATGGTTTTGGAAAGAAATTAAGTATTTCAAACGCAAAAACTAGTATTTTGACGAGATACATTGTATCCTGGCTGAGATGATGGGTATTTTAACTTAAACCTATCATTTCGACATTGAGAAACTCCATATCTCGACGAGATACAAGTTTTCTCATTTTTTGTGACCCTTGCTTACCATAAATTACAAATTTATGAATTTCGTTATAACATATTTTACATATTTTTACAATAGATTTTAAAATGTGTTATGAATATTCACACATTTGTGATTTCAATTTATTCAATCTGTTCTCACAATTTCATTTTTTTACAATTTGCTATAACAAAATCAAACATTTTTTCACAACGAATTAAATTCCAGAATTCAAAAATATGTTTGATAGGTCCTCTATGGGCTTCCGAACATTTCGGTTTATTGTACTTTAACAAACAATTTGATGATCCTTGTCTCGCTTCAATCAAAGGAACAAATTGATATAATAATTAGAAGCAAAAACTAGATTTTTGTGGGTCTAAACTTCCAGAGAAAAAGTCTTAAATCTATTTATAATAGTTTGGTGTGCACTAAATGTACACGATTTTCTTATCTGTCATGACCAACTGTAGATGATATCAGTTCCAAGACAGTATAAACAATGTCTGGTACATTAGTTCCTGTTGCTGTGGTGATATGTCTGCTGGTATCTGTCGATGGAAAGCATGGAGATGGAGATGCTACCGAAGGTATACTTTATATGGATCGTTTATCTTATGAATATTATCGATCAGAGTGGAATAAAATATTGAGAGTACGAGCATGAAAAGTACATTAGCACTGGCCTTTGGCTTTTCATATATTGATCGTTTATCTTATGAATATTATCGATCAAAGCGGAACAAAATATTGAGAGTACATGAGCATAAAAAGTTCATTTGAACTGACATTTGCCTTTTCATATCTTATTCAAATGTAATATGATCCACGTCAGATTATAGGCCCTATATATGTTCTTCCCAAAATAGCGTCTACCCGTATAAAACAGAAAATTGAAGACAGGGTCGTTTGAGGATATACAGGGGAAAATATCCAATAAAACTGCGATTTGATTGACGTCACACTAATATATAGTCGAAGACTAATTTTGAAGTCACATTTGAAAACTCTAGCAGAAAAGATTAGTTTTACTTTTAGTCGGTTTGAGTGTTGTATTTTACAGAAGAAATAGGTTCTAACATTCGGTCAAAATCAAAGACCGGGCTTTTTTCCCACTTTTGCGAACAAATTTACGTCTTTCACCTCCGTTTTGCTGCGTCAAACGCACTCGAGAAAACACGGAATTTCTCTCACTTGTTGCAGATATGTCTGATCTTAAATTTAGTCTCGTGTAAGAGCCTTATATTCTTTTTAAGGAAGGGGTGGTTTAAAATGTTTTTTTTCTTTTTCAGGCGAGATAGTGAAATTTCGATTTTCATCGGACGATGCTTAAGCAATTATGTTTAAATTCAAAACTGTACTATTGGGAGAGAAAAAAGATACTCAAAAATTATGACCTAATTAAATATGAACAATTCTCCTTGGAAAAATCTTTCTTTTAAATTTTTTTATGAAAACTTTGGAAAAAATGAAATGGCGGGAAATCTTTTGCTCGAATTTATCAAAACCTGTTAGTTATCAGATGAGGACTCGGTGTGTCTGTATAAAATCATCCCGACGGCCGACAGCCGGAGGTGAGAGCTTATACAGACACACCAAGTCCGAATGTGATAACTTATTTATATCCCATGCAAAAAAAATAAGTGAAGGAAAACCGATATACAAACAACGTACATTCTTAAAAATTATTTCCATGCTTATAATGTCATGAAATGAATATCCTTTAATATAATATATATAAAAATGTACGATTTTTAACATGTTAATTTCAACATGATTAAGGCAGAAGTGTAGTAAAAAATGCAGAAGTGTTGTAATGAAGACGACCCTTTTTCGAATCCCATTATGGGCAATGGTATTTTTTAAGGTTTTAAATCTTTATTTTTCCAAATTTTATTGATAGATGAACATAAAATTTTACTAAGTCCAAAAACTGAACAGCTCTCAAAGTGTGACAAAGGTATATATAAAAATGAAAAATAACCATTTTTCGAACTCGGGTGAGATTACTGCGGTGATCTGGCTCAGATCTTCCCTGCTAGAACAAAGGAGCTATGATGTAAGTACAATTTATAAACTGCTGAATATTTGAGTACGACAGCAAATATCTTTCAAGACTGGAAAGACCTTAATGTGTAATTTTTCAGATTATCTACGTTTATTCATTTCATGCCCCAGTTAAAAAATCATTGTGTGTTACGAAACGGAAGACTAGCTTTTTATGTTCGATCGTAGCAAAGTCAACATTTTTGGCACAGTAATTACCATTGCAACTACAAAATTAAAAATGAAAAGATAACAGGATAGGCCTACATGACTGAAAATTACTATAAGAAACCACAATCCACAATAAAAGAAAAAAAATAAGTAAACAACAACGAGAGCTGTACATAGGCGGACTTGTAACCCACACTAGCAAAAGCCAGTGATAGGATTACTACAAGTTAGTTTTTGAGAACAAATCTTGCCCTTCTCTATACTGTTTCTCTTGTATAATAATAAACAAACGAATAAAATCCACTGCAGGTAGATTACTTAGGACAGATATCTTGACAACATTGGCGAATCCAAGGGGGGGGGGGGGGGGGGTCCGTGGGGTTGGAACCCCCTTTTTCTGGGCAATCATGTATTTTTTAATGAATATCCTAGTGTTTTACTAAGAAAAACCCCCAAAAAATTTTGCGCCTCGCAGACGTCTATGATTTAAGGGAAAGCAAATTTTGTCGAACCAGAATATTTATTTCAGAAAGGCCAAACTATTTATTTATTAACATGGATATTTATTTTCAGTATTATTCAGGTTAGAATATTTATTCACAAAAAATGCATCCACCGCTTAACATGAAAAATGCAAGAATAGGAAAAATAACCATTCAGGTTACCGTTAATATGAAGATCAATATAATATTTCCGGAGGCTTTAAATGATGCAATCATCATTACTTTTGGAACGATTGATCCTGAAATTGACTGAAATGGAAGTCATTTATTGTTAAGGTAGATAAACACTAATATTTGCATCCATGAAATAGGGACTATGAAAGGCTTGACCGGGCGCACATTTTCAACATGAAGCGCTACCGCGCTTCATTAAAAATGTGCTTCGGTCAACCCTTTCATATCCCAATGAAACTTCAAAATAATGCATTCAATTCTTAAACAAATGAAGACCCCATCCTATACACCTGAAATCGGCAATAAAAAGTATGGGTCACCATGCTTGTTTTTTTTTAAAATCCAGGTCGAAGTTTCTGCATTTGTTTGCCATTTTTACACCCAAATTTACAAAGAATACACAGGGAAAATATGGAAAGGCAATCTTTAATGTAACAGAAATGACCTTTTGATCCACGGGAATTTTTTGTACTTTTGTTAGTAGATCGTTAATTATATGACATGTTTTTTATTTATATGGTTTTAATCTTTGAATTGTAATATATGTAAGTAATGCTATAAATAATTTTGATAGTTAAAAAAACTTCTTTTCTCCCAGTGTAAGGCATTACAAAAATAAAATTTTGAAATCAAATGTAAATAAGCAAAGAATTGACTTACTTACTATTGTAATTTCATATTTTCCTGAGCTATCTACTTTTGGCTTCTTGTCAGCTGTTGAAATCTTATATTAAAATAAGTTAAATATATTGTTGCCACAATGCAAGCTATCTGAATGTTATTTTTAATTGGGCACTTTTTGCTTAGTTAATATTATGGTTTTGAAGGCCTGTGTCTTAAGATGAACAACAATCAAAGCGTTGTCCCATTGCTGGGTTTTCCCATATTTTACGAAAGGATATGGAGTAAATGAACATGAGACCATAACACATATGTTAACTCCAACTGCAATAATTTCAATGAGCTGTATGGCCATTTCGGAAATTAATTCCTCATCAGCTGCACTAGAACCCAAACAAAGGAATTACATATTATCATAAAATGTTAAAAATGCATAAAACCAAACGAAATCCGAATAATCAGTAATATCAAATATTGCTAAGGACAAAACTACGATGGAGGGAGTAAATCCTTAGGTTATAGAATTTACATAGATTTAGATAACAGTAATTGAACAAAGTGTACACATGAGATATTATCTCATGTACAATTACACCATATCTAAGAAAAATAAAGAGCATACATCTCTACCACACGGCAATAAAAGACAAACTCTTGTATTAAATATTTTACGAAAGGATATGGAGTAAATGAACATTAGACCATAACACATATGTTAACTCCAACTGCAATAATTCTAATGAGCTGTATGGCCATTTCGGAAATCAATTCCTCATCAGCAGCGCTAGAACCCAAACAAAGGAAATCCATAATTTCAAAAAATGTATATAAAAGTGTCTTTATAGAGACTTTGTCACATTTTCATTTACTCCATATCCAGTTATTAATGTCAAAAATGGTTGATTAAAGCCATTAGCTTATGAAATTTAAACAGAAACAAAAGTCATATAAATAATGTTTCTTGTAGATGTATTTTATATTATTATACCTCCTGTAAGAAAGTTCTTTTATAGTAAAACAGTTTTATTTTTGCATAATTTTCAAAAGAAATAGCGTTGACTGCACTATTGCAATAGTTAGCACTGCTGTTGTGAAGACTATTGATTTCTACGTCAATCATCATCAATCGTGGAGTTTTTATCTGACCGATAAGTGGGTGGTACTTATCTGCGTAATCACCTGTGCAATTGATGCTATCAAGTTTCTAATCATCATTTGAAAGATTGTCGTCTGCTACAGTGCTAAGATTATTATTATTTTTCTTTTTACAGTATTTTGATTTTATTAATGAAAAAAAGCTGAGCTTAGTTTACACACATATAATTCATTCTCCAAAAACAGTTGAATATGTTTTGGCCACTTGAAATATATTATTTCATTGCCCTTTCTGATTGATTGATTGATTAGTTAGAGTTTAACGTCCAATGAGCAATATTTCAGCTATATCAGGACGAGAACAAGTTAATCAATTCAAAACAAATTGTAAGTAAAAGAAGAAAGAAATAAAGGTGGAAGGGACAACCGGGGCAACGACTTTTGATTGCCACTGGAAAAGGGGAGAAATGGGTAGGGGCAGGAAATTTAGCCTTCTATACGACACCCAGTGCGTCTGCTCTCTTTAGAGAAATATAGAAGGGGTCTTTATACTGCATGGAGCGTGGCGTTTCTCCACACAGTTTGGCTACAATGGTTCGCGGTCAGGCTTTCCGTATTATGACCTGACTACCCCGCAAAGACAGGGCATTCCCCTATCCACCACCTGGGGACGCGCCCGGCAGCTCTGTAGCCAAAGCCCCTGAAAACCTATTCAGGTGCCGGGCATTGCCCTTTCTGTGTTGATGTAATGATGTAATGTGTATTGAGATCATTGACACGTGGAAATTGACATCGGAATCGGTTAACAAAGATACAGTAAAACGATTGACAGGATATACCAACAAGCAAAAGAAAAATTTTGAAATTCAGCTGTTCAGAAATATAGACAACAGTCAGTATAATAATAATATTAATGTTGTGTTTTACATTGACTATGGAAAATAGAAGCCAGGGTGATGGACAATAGTGCACTCCCCTTCGGGTCGTGCACTATTGTCCATCACCCTGGCTACTATTTTCGCATAGTCGATGTAAAACACAACATTATTATATAAGTAGACCGTCCTTTGAAACTTTTGAAGAATAAATGTAGTTGGTTTACTGAAGAGGAACCTCGTAGGGTTGATGGGGAATCATTAATTATTTTCTATGAAAAAAATGGTAATTTCAGTAAATCTTCACAAAATATGGTGACACGAATCAATAAATTAGTCTAGAATCATATAATTATGAAAAATACACTGGTAATCAAACAATCATCTATAAAAAGCCCCAATTCTCAAGTTATCAAGAAACCATGAGAAGGCCTGCCGAAATTCTGCGCCTTATTATTAATCCAACGAAAACTTGACAGTTTACATGTATTATAATGCATTAATTGTTTGTTTTAGATACTCAAGCATGCAACCATGTCAATTATAAAAACCGTAAGTAAACTTAAATACTCACTATCATGAGAGTGCGAATGGGAAAAACGGTTGACTTGCATTCTCAGTAAAGTTTACTTACATTCTAAATTTTTTGTCGTCTGATATATATGGATTTTTCTCAATTGAAACGATATTTTTTACATAACTCAAGATATAATTGTTGCATCCCATTTTCTTAATTCTACGTTCTGTATATTAGTTTTTTTCTTTTCAAAACACATTAATATGATAAATTGAGTGTCTTCGGGTCAGTTATTTGACTTAAACGCCATTTAAAGAACAACAACACCATCAACAGTTTAAATTCTTATATATTATAGACTTGAAAGCATTTCGTGCAGTTTAAGTCATTTTGCACAAATCAAATCAAACGATAAAAGATATATACTGAAACAAACGAAGGTGGTCAAGAACTTCATCGTTATAGTTAACCCGTGTACTCAGATATCTGAAAGCAAAATTTTCTTGCATATGTTCGACAGTTTCTTTGTGTATTACTGCTGTATTCTTTTCCATGATGTAAGATCCAATATTTCATTTTGACTCTACTATTATGTCAAATTATATTGAGAACTTTGCAAAAGTGTTTTAAACATTAACTCACTCTAATTTGAATTTGCAATTCCGATGATTGCAAATCTTGTGCCACCATTTTTGAGAATGACCAAGAAGTTTGAATAAATCGCAAAGAGCTGAACAAAATCATATTAGTAACTCTATATCATGTGATTTAACACAGCAGCAATTAAAAAGAAACATGAGAATTTCGAAATCTGGAAAATACAGTTTCGTATGGTATTTCACTTCATTTGTATTTCTCATGGGACCTTGAAATACTTTTACTACTGCCATGGGATTTCTTTAACTTGAATTGGAAAATTTTTCCCATGGCAATACTAGTAATTCAAACTCCCATGGGAAATAGTGAAAAAATAGTAAAATGTCATGGGAAAATGCATTTTTTAATAGGATTATCAAATTTCTATGCTTTTTTAATTGCAGTAGTGTAAAATTGTAATAACATATCAATTTTGGCTTTTCTATTTAGATTCTTTTGGTTATTTGTTCTCTATCAGCTTTTACGCGGTTTTCGGTTCAAGGACTTCCAAATGATTTGGTTTGATCTGCACTGATGAGACATAGGTGCGCATATGCAGAAAAAAAATCAACAGTTATTCGCAAGTCTCATGAAAATTTTCAAATTATTAACACTTATGTGGTAATTGTCAAAAATAGCTGCACAAGATTTGCAATAACTAGAATTGCAAATTAAAATTGCAATTAGTTTATTATTGAATACCTTTTGAATACCACACTCACTTTTCTTTATGTGACTGACATGTTATGTGACTAAAATACAGTTGAGAGTGTAAACATTTTTCATGTATTCAAAATAATTGTAACTTCTTTGTATTTTGTAAGTTGTAGAAATTCGCGGCAATAGAGAAATCTGAAAATGAGTCCGGTCCATCATTTTAAAACTCAAAGAATAAAACTGATTCATTTGTAAAGCGTAAAACTGCATTGCAAAAATTTGGAATCGTTTTATATTTTCAAAATACGCATTTGTTTTCCATATTTAAAATGCTGTTACTTTCATTGATACCATTTTCATTTGTTTTGTGAACACCCAAGTAAATTATGATTATTTTTGGGAGTACAATAACAAACTATAGCATAAATCAGAGTCAACTTTACCCCACTACACAATAAACTATAGCATATAAATTAAATTTTAAGCACCAATCGCCCATTTAGGATGGTCACTACTCAGGTTTTTGAAACTGTCTCTGACTTTCGGAATTCTCCAATTTTATCCATCATGAAGCATTAGAAAATTTTGCACACTGACTCCCACTTTTTTTTTTAAATATGATTGTATACTTCTTCAAAAGACTTTTGACAAAATTTGATGAGATTCTTGTTATTCCTTCATTGCATTTTAAAGGTTAATTGCCTTAATGCATAGTGAATGAAACGTATAGAGAAATTCGGTTTCCCGCCAAAATTTCAGTCGTTTAAATCTCAAAAAGAAACACACTGACCTGTTAATATTTTTTGCTTAAAATGATGTATGATCCATATTCTAATAAATAAAAATATTAAAATCTTAAATCCTTGAGGAGAGACCATCCTTAAGCTCTTCGTTTCACAATAATGAGCATTAATTCAAATTATTGTACTCTTTTCACAATTCAAATATTAAAGTAGTCGTTTGGTTGTAATTAGCAAACGAAATATGAAGTTTTATGTCCGATCGCACTATTATTAAAATTCATCATAGTAAACTGTCGCTCCTCTTGAGTTTTCATGCAAGAAAACTGTAGCCCTCGTGCAAGTAAACGTTCACTCTCAAGACAGAACCCTATCGCATTTTCTGGAATTTTCAGCTGTAACGATATGATGCAGCTTGACAGCGATGTACCTAAAAGACATGTTTTGTAAAAAGAACAGGGATGGTGTTCTCGAAGCCATCTTAGGGATAGGACATGTCTTAAGACCATCTTATGACACGTCTTAGTCCTATGTCGTGTTCTGTAAGCTTTCCTAACTTATGACATTTCGTATTTTTCGTCTTAACTTTAGGACACCTCATTAAGTGTCTTAAGATCATCCTATCTCATTCTTAACCTTTTATTAATAAACACGTATCTTTAAAGAAACTTTGCACGATTTTAAACTTTGAACTCAGTGTTCACGAAACTATTACTATTAATGCTTATGGTTGTCATTTCAAAACAAACTGTAAATTAAAATGCTTTTTCGATAATACTTTACATTTAGACTTGAAATCGTACGCTTTATTGTTATTAGACAAAATTGGTAAACAATTTAATAAAATGTTTTTGTCTTTGAACATTATTTTGTAAAAACTTAATATAGAAAATTAGAATATTAAAATTAAGATATGTTTAGGACGTCCTAAGATAAGATGCGTCTGAGATAGCTTCGAGATACAACTTAAGAATGTCGTAAGATGATCCTAAGTCCATCCTTAACTTGGTCATAAGATATGTCTTAGGACGAATCTTAGGATACTTTCGAGAACACCACCCCTGATGTTTTAAGAATGAAATTATTACCTAAAATCATAAGTAGGTAAAATGCCTCTAAAGTATGTCAATTTTTAAATTATTCTGATATAAAGGCATTTTGTAATCATAATAATGCTTATGACATATTTTCCAACGTCAAATACTAATTTCTGTTAGAAAAAAATTGTATTTTTAACCTAAATGCCACATTTTTCGTCTATCTGATTGTTTGTTTTCCCATTATACATCTGGAACACACAAGTCAAGTTCGCAGGGAATGCATGTCAACCCTTTTTCCCTTTCGCACTCTCATGATAGTGATACTATGTTTTAGTATCGTCAAAACTATACTACAAAGTGCAGGTGGTGTGGCCCGGCTGATTATGTTAGAAGGTATTTTTTAGTAACAGCTAATATAATGATAAATCAATTTCCACTATTTCTTTTTATATTTGTCAATATATTTAGAGAGTATTGACAATAAAAAATATAATATTTTGTGAACGGTGCATTAATATTTTAGACCTTGACAAAATTGCTACATGTAGATACATTGCGTAAATAGATAGATTTCACCCCAAATCTGTCCAATCGAAACTCGTTATATTTAGCTTTTTCATAGAATTACTTAATTGCATATATGTGAATCAAGACTGATGCTGAAGTCTTATATGCTAAGGTGATAGAGAGCAAAAAACAAACGCTGTGAAATGCAAACCACCTAATTACATACTATTCACGACAAACGAACATCGCTGAAATTATCACTTAAATCCTTTTTGTGTACGATGGGCTTAGGAAATTGTATTTTCGGAAATATTTGTACACTCAATATTCATTTTAAAAATGTCACATTTTCACCGAAAAGTGGGTTTTTGGACGGAATAAAGGAGTGATCTGAGAGATTCGTAGAATCAAAGACTTTCGTGCTTCACATTTAGAAATGTTGGCACAGAAAATACGAATATTCCATATATATAACCATGAGTGTATAAAAAAATAAAAATGGTCTCACTTTTTATCAAGTTGAAATACCGCGGTACTCTTTTATTTGAAGTTCACATCGTTCACAACAATTATTGTCAATACCTATACAGCCTATATCTAACACTCAACCCCTGGCACCTGAATCGGTTTTCAGGGGCTCCACCTACATAGCTGCAATCAAAATTCTTTGTACCGGTTGTTCCCTTCATCTTGATTTCTTTCTTCTTTTACTTAATATATATGTTTTTATTGATTAACTTGTTCTCATCCTGGTTTAGCTTAAATGTTGTCCAATGGACTTACTCAATCAATCAATCAACCAATCAATCATTAGAAAGTACTGTTTTATTTCTTACATCCTTTCAGATGCTCTTGACTTGGTAGATGAATGGGTAAAGTACAATCGTTTTGATGGTATGTATAAATTACTGAGAGAAATATCTATTTTGTTTTATCAAATGGAAATGATAATAACAAATACTTATTTGCTTATATCTATTGAAGACAGACAACTGATTTTTGGCAACATTTACAGTGGAAATTGTATTGCTGTATCATGGGTCCTTAGACCAAACCAAGAATACAAATGGGATTTTTCTGTATTAACATTTGTATAGAGACAAGTCATGCGTTCACATGGTTTATTGAACTATTCACTATATGTGGACACACACAGAACATCTCTGGTATGGGGTCTGTGGAGGTTTAAGGGTAACTTAGTCGAATAAAAAAAGGTCACGAAATGTACCTAACCATGTATTGTGGTTCGGTAAAGCAAAGAAACAAGGTTGCATGGATCTAATCACGAATCTACATGTAAAATCCCTCGATAAAAGTAAACCCAACCCACCGTGATAAATATCTCGATGTTCGAACAACGCTAAACGATTAAGGTCATAACCATCTGATTTTCAATAGGGGGCTTGGGCGATTTTTTTAAAATAAATAAGTAATTTAATTTTGGTGCGAGTGAAAATAAATATTCTAATCCTTCTCGTCATAAAAATATTTAATTCAATTTTGATTTGAAGAATGAAATTTTTTTTGAAAACACAAATAAATAATTTGATGTGACATTGAGTAAAAATAAACATGTTTTTAATTTTTTAATGCAAATAAATATCATTTTTAATATTATATTATATTTTATTCGAGATTTGAGTGAAAATGAATATATTTTCTAGGCAAAATCGCCTAAGGCAATCAAATTGCCGTCCCATAAACAAGTTTTTATTTAGATCTCATCACAGCCAGTCAACTATGTTTCTTATCATATGGATTTTTTTACCATACACAAGGGTTTTAAATGCAACTTTGCAAATGTCTCATGTCAGTTTCTAGAAATAGTGCAACCGGATGTTGATGAAATTAACGTCTGCATCATTGTGTAGCAAAATGGTTTTGCATTTTTATGACCAAGATAATTCAATTTATTGATAATATGACATTTTTATAAAAATATATTATATTCAACACCCCTTTCAATGAATGGTGCAATGATACAAATAGAAATGATAGGAGAGCAACCATTTGAGTTTTAGGGGGGGGAGGAGGGAATTACAAAAAAATCCAGGATCAGAAATTTGGCCAAAAAAAAAAAAAAAAACCAAGATGACAAATATGAAGCAAAATGTCTGGCTTAGAAAGAAAAAAATGACAGGATTACTTCGAGTGAGAAAAAAAAATTTGTCAGGCTCAAAAATTGCGTGAAAAAAATCCTGGATCAGATGTTCCTTCCTTGCCCCCATAAAAATCAAATGGTTGCTCCCGAGCAACAAAATGGTGGCATACTACGGAGATCGCTGTACTTCAAATAAATTGACTAGAAATTAGAGAAACAATCTCTAACATTGTTTCCGGTTTATTACGATAATTGCACACATCTCATAGTTAAATTTTCACATTTTAAAGTCCTCGGGTAAACTTCGAACTTTAATAAAATATGAAAATTTAACTCTCTCGATGTGAGAAATATACGTAACAAACTGGAAACAATGTTAGAGACTATATTTATAAGACGACGTTGACTGAAGTATCACGACGTCAATTTTACTCCTGCAACACGATTTTCATTTTCTACAAGGGTTAACTGAGTAATCCTCAAAATATAAATAAAGCATAAAATTAAACTAGATTAAACCGACTCGTTAAATCACAGCTTTATTTATACTTAAAAGTGGCATTGTCATGCACAAATTTACATACATTGTTCTACCTATGTATTATGCATAGGTATGCAAATTTACTATTTAAGAATTGAATGCATTATTTTGAAGTTTCATTGGGATATGAAAGGGTTGACCGAAGCACAGTTTTAATGAAGCGCGGTATGCCTCGTGATCGATGTTCACCTATCAAACTGACGGAATTCAAATGAATATTCATGAAATGTAATTAAAATGCGAAAATACCGAATGACAACAACAACAAATTCTTTATTTGCATCCACTCATGACACATGACAGTGTTACAAGAAGAAATTTACGATAGGATCTGTAAGTCTTGTCATGTGACACCGAGAAATCACGATAAAAATCAAATATGAAAACGTTTCCCGCCAAAATATGACAATAAGGGATTATGACGTTCTTACTGTCTGCTTGAAACGTCATATTTTTTTGTTAAGAATGCAATTTCCGGGTACAAATTATGTTCCCGGAAGTCCCAAATTGGACGAGACTTACAAACCATATAACTATAAGGAGATAACAGACATTGCGATATAATTCTTTTAATGCAAGACAAAAGCAATCAGAAAACACGTGTGACACAAAATACATGTATATGTATACATACAAAATGCAAAGTCTCTTTTTTATTTCATTGTGTAAATTCAACTGTACGCGTGGAATGAATGTAAATTTTTAAAAATACACCCTCGGCAAATGGTTATTTATGCTCCTGAAAAGAAAGAAGATGAATTTACAATTTGACAGGGATCTCTTGTATTCCGTACTTTGGTATTTTTACATTACAAAATTAGATAGTGCTGCAAATCTGGTAAACGTAGCCCTTGTATGTATACATATTACTTAGTGTCCTTAGCTGATTTTGGCTTTTCTATTTAGATCCTATTGGTAATTTGTTATCTATCAGTCTTTACACATATTTCGGTATATGGATTTCCAATATTTTTATTTTATCTGCACTGAAGAGACTTAAATTGTGGAAATGCGCATATGCAGAATCCAAATTAACAGCAACTTCGGTATTGTGTTATTTAGAATAATCAAAAATTGTAAATTTTGATATTTTAAGCTGTCGAACAGTTATACCAAGAATTAATACATCATGAAACACATCAATCACCATGGTCAAATACAGGTAAGTTAACTTTTTTCTATCATCTAGCACATCATACATCATGGTCAATACCGATAAGTTATTTTTACTATCATGTTGCACAGCATATATAGCCGAGTAAATTCCGGCTATATGAAACAAATAAGGTATTCCAAATTATATACTTTTATTTTGCAGTATCTGGACACTTCCTTCGGTATTCTTGTTATTCTGCCGTTGTTCCAGACGCAAGATCTATACTTACTAACAATACAAAATTACATTAGAATATAGTAAAGTGCTCTCGACCAATCAGTTAACAAGATTTCAGCTGTCTTAATTGTGAAGAACATAAAAAACATGTTCTTACTAAAGGATTATCTATTGTTTTCTAGTTGTTAGGGTCAATAGCTTAAAACTGCGTGCGGCATTTTATTTAGATTGTAAAACAATTATATGTAAAATAAAAAGTTGTCATTCACTCAAAAGCCAGTATCATAACATTTGACTATTCAATATTATTCAGATAAACACAGAGCAATAATAGATTAAGGGTGATGTAATCAGAACTTTAATAAAAAAAGGCAAGTATTAAGCATTGGAGGATACAAGTTGCGTTTCTGGTTTAAAACCACCTTCTTGGGAAATATTTTTAAAATTTTCCGCAGAAAAAGTTATCAAAACATAATATGTACACAAATTTTGTCCTTTTTATCAGGATCTTGTGATGATACAATAGGGAAATCAGCCCCTCACCCAACCATATATATATATATATATATATATTCGTCTAAGGCAAGAGGCAAACAGAGCGCCAGAAGTGAGAAATGACTAACGGATACACCATTCCTCTACGGAACTTGTATGCTAATGTAAGATTGACAATCAAAGCTGAAACATCGCAAACTTCCTTGATTAGAATAAACAATCATGTGAATTTAGATACTGCATATAGCTATTTCAACAACTTATGTCTCATCAGTGCAGTTCATATTAAAACCTTAGGAAAATATTTTCCACTATTCTCACTTCTGGCGCTCTGTTTGCCCCTTACCTTAGACGAATATATAATTAATTTATTAATTTTTAAGGCTCGTATAAGCAAATTATGCTTATCCAGAGTTTTCAGTAAGATGTCCAGGTTCGTCGGGCCAATATATATATATGAATGAAAATACATGCCCAATGTAGCATATTTAAAGCCTGAGGTTCCATAATATAATATAATACTATCTAACTTAGTATAAAACTATAAGTCAGTATATCTAAATAATTCTGTAAGCTCTAAACCTTGTTTCTCCATAATGAATATCTCTATGTACTTACATTTGTAACACCGGTTTTATCACCTTCACAGTTTTCTATACACCTTAATTACTCCAATTATGGTATGCATGGGTAAAGCAAAATTGGGCTAAATTAGTCTACCTATTGTGTGTCTATAATGTTTGATTACTCTATTTATTTCTTGAGTACTTTACAATATTCTCAATTTATAAGAACATGATTATCCCCCTTTTCGTGATAAGTACTCGCTTACGCTCATACTTATTTCTGAAGAAGGGGATTATTATGTTCTTACATATAATTAATATATAGATAGTTAAAACAGTTGTTATGTAAATAGATTAGTGTCGCAAGATATTACATAACTCCATCAGGCTTGCAACGTGACAAATATATTTTGAAAATAGAAATAAATGGGAGATAAATTCAAAACGAACGAATAAAGAAGATAATAAATAGACAAACTCACACGCCACATTAGCACTAAAAATTGTGTAATTAAATGGCTAAAATGTATGAGAAGAAATCTCCGACAAGAATATTAAATGAAAAACGTTTAATTTGAATTAAAGTCCAAATGTTGAAATATTTCTCGGTTACATTCTTCCTTACTCCCCATAAACTTGGTCCCCGAGTTTGCCAAATATGCACTTAGGTTTATCTTCTGAGGTACCGTTCTCTTGAACACTTTGCTTTGTACACTTGTCGTTCATGTCTTGAGTTTGCTGCAGAAAATTCAACTTCACGGTCAAATCTGGGATGTTCATATTTTTGCTTGAGATCGTTCACTTCTCTTTGCAAAAAATGCGCCTTCATTTGACTGTTTCGAACATCTATAGTAAAAAGTTGCTTAGTCTATTTCAGATTCCAAATGGTTTTGTTCAGACAAGCTATCTCTTGTTTGGCCTTTTCTGTTATAGTTTCATTATCTCCTAATTCAACATTTAAACTGCGAATTTCATGTGCAAAGTTCCATCGGTCTTTCTTCAAATCTTCGTTTGCTGTTAGTAAACTATGAAATTCGACATTTTTCTTCACACTGTAAAAAAAGTATAAAATCATATCAGAGTTAGTGTATAATTGCTCCTATATCGCTGTTTTTAGATAGATCGTGCAAATATACACCAAGGTGTAAAGTTACATAAAAGTTAGTGTAAAATTGCTCCAGTTTAGGTGTTTTTACATAGATTTGTGCAAATATACACTAGAGTGTAAAATTACATAAAACTAGCTAGTGTAAGATTGCTCCAATTTTGGTGTTTTAGATAGATTTGTGCAAATATACACCAGAGTGTAAAATTACATAAAAGTTAATGTAAGATTGCTCCAATTTCGGTGTTTTTAAAAAGATTTGTGCAAATATACACCAGAATGTAAAATACATAGAATTTAATATAAAATTACTCCAATTTGGGTGTTTTTAAATAGATTTGTGCAAATATACACCAAAGTGTAAGATACATAAACGTTAGTGTAAAATTGCTCCAATTTCGGTGTTTTTAGATAGATTAGTACAAATATACACCAAGATATACAAGTAAATAATATTATATCTGCGTTTACCCCATTTTCGGTATTTCATGAACATTATGTGTAACTCCATCGGACTTTAAACTGAATTAAAGTCAAAATGTCCAAATATTTCCCGGTTACAGCATACACCATTGTCAAATATAGATAAGTTATTTTTACTCCTCAAGTTGCACATCATAACACCATCGTCAAATACAGATAGGTTTTAAGACATTAATTATATCGTCATAAACAAAGAAAAGGGCAAAATGGTAGAAATCTTTAATAAAAAATCCTAAATCACGTCAAAACAACGTAACATGATAAAGGAATAAAATCAATTTTGGAGGCATTTATCGACGTGTACAGGAGGTCGACTCACAAACTGAATAAAGTCAGAAGGACTATTGAATTTAGAACTATTTTGTTACGGAATTTAACGTCAGCGTTTACTGCACTATTTTTCCTCAGTGCGTATTAATGGGCAAGATGAGTTATCGAGAAATAACTTCTTTGTTGTTCACGAAGTTGACCAATGAAATCTGACGTAGCAATAACAATTGGAATTGTATCGAAATAAACACAAGAAGGATAAAAAATAAACAAACACGTAATAGGACGTCACAGAAAACACCGTTTTTTTTCTGGATATATAATATTACAAAATAATGGAAACTTTTGACCGGTCATGGACTGTTAATGTAAGAGATTGATATGTCCTTGAAAAAATATGTCCGGGGACAGATGTTACTAGGAAAATCAATTTGAATGGACAAATTTTCCTCTGAAATATTTTGAGTCTGACTGATATTCTGTTCTTTTTTTCCAGCATGGAGCAATTTATTTGGACGTAGTGTACACAATGGAAAAAGTAAGTAAATTATAAAATATCTTCAGAAAAAAAAAACAATGGAAAAACAAAAAAATAAACACAAAACAAAACATAAACAAAAAACAAAAACAAAACAATAAAAAAAACACAAACAAAACAAGTAAAAAAACAAAACAAAACATAACAAAGAAAAAAAAACAAAAAATGAAAAACAAACCAACGACAAAACAATTCACCGTATTGACATTGAGTACATATAATACATATAAGATGTTCGTATAAGTCATGTAAGTGAGAAAATCAAAGATATGTTCGTGAAAATTTGTCTTTTGTCGAGTGCAGTGAAACGATACAAAAATTCTTTAAAAGGTTACATCAGAAATATCACTTTCCATTTTATCAGCTTACCAATTTTAAATGATGCGTTCTATCATGGATTTACCGTCACTGTTTCATATGATACAACTTGTAAAAGACCAGAAATTTTGTGGTCTGTGTCGGCTCTTGTTGTGTCACCACACTGGAAGTCAAAATATTGTGTTTTTGTAAAAATGTCATTGTCATCATGGCAAAAATAGGTTGTTGTTCTAAATTCTTAATTGCTTGGTAAGCTTGGCTAAATTTGTTGGATTTCAACCTAGTTAAAAATGGCAGTTAGGTTCATTTCAATTCAATAGTTGATTAAAGTCTCATCTCTCATACAATATACACTCATATAAAAACATTTAAACCAGTAAAACGTATAACATGAAAAATGAGAACCATACTATACAAAATACAATATACTATTTTAAGCTAAATTAAAATTTATATACACTAAGTACAATTAATTACAAAATAAAAAACATTTATGGATGTTTAGAATTTCATAGAAGGCCATGGTAAGTGCTATTTGAGAATAAAAAAACGAATTCCTGTTCACCTTAAATATTCTTTAAATGCTATAATACTCTTTGTAAAGTTTAATATTGTGCTGCTGCTGATTGTAAGTGTAATAAAGTACTATTTAATTTTTGGTCTCTGGTTTTTTAAATGTCTCGATTTGGTCTCAAATGAGGAGACATAAGTTGTCGAAATGGCCTTATATAGAAACAAAATCTCGGTATTTTGATATTAACTGCTGATATTTTTTTTTCTTTTTTTTTAATTTATTATTTAATAACATTTCAAATTATATTTACACAAGACACAGATAATACACAATTTTAAATCTGGCAATACATAAATATAAATAACTATATACATATATCAGAGACATCTACGTATAAGTAAGAACATGATAATCCCCTTCTTCACGATCAAGTACGAGTTTACGAGTACTTAATCGCGAAGGAGGGGATAATCATGCTCTTATATATTAAGAAATATGACAGAGACATATAATTACAGAGATTTGCAACTCTATTATCACCCCATATTAATCATAACAAACATGGTGCGGCCACATCAGAAATTCTTAAACTACTTTTAATTTAATCCACATATTTCTAAACCGAAACGTGAATTGTTTTCGTTTATTATTTTATAGTTGTGTTTCGAAAATTTGAATTAGAAATATTGATTAATAAAAAAGATATTGGCAAATAAAGTGGAGACTTCATGTGGGAATCTGTCAACGAAGATCGCGATGTGCCTTGTTTACTTTTGAAACTCCTCTTTTATTTCCGTGATTACAACTTCCTAGTTATAAAAACTGGGAAGTATTTTACCATTGTGGTTGTGTTTAGATAGTTTTATTACATTATCGAGATATTAGCGATTTATGTTTGTAAAGTGGAAGTTTTATCGAAGTCTCGATGGCGGCGAGATTTCACGGGAATTCGTCAAATTGCCAATCTCTGCTGATAAATTTCATTTACCATAACGAACTTTTATTTGCGATTAATATTTAACAGCTGCTACATTACTTGCTTACACTGCCTCCAGTTGAATTACAGTGTGTTTTCAGGATTTACTAGTGACTTCGATGAAGCCTTTACTAATCATGACACGGACCCAGATGGTAAGTTACAATTCTCTTATTCGGCGTGACATCATAAAGCTGAATTGACCAATCCGATAAGTCGATTTAAATCTTACACCCCCAATATAGGCGGTGACGCGATCGATGTTTACAGATATAATCTATGTAAAAAAATCGATATTTTAAATTGCAATATTTTCGGTGTTATAATAGCTATAATCTTGAAATTCGGATATGATGTTCATATTGATGTTCCAAATGCATATTCTGAGTTTCATTCAAATATCTTGAAAAATGAATGAATAAATCAAAGTTGAAAGTTACTTAGATATTTAGTGAAATGTGGACTTTTTCACCTCCTCCACAGGTAAAATGCCCGGATGTCCGGATAAGAGAATACATATCCTTACATATGATAACAAGAACAAGGTGCATATGCATTAACACGAACATTTATTTGTTACTTCAATTAAAATATAACACTTTTCATATGTATTTACATATGTACTCTACAATGTTTTCATTTTATTACGTATATTTCTCAATCAAAGTAGTAGAATTTTCATGGTTTAAATTTCGAGGTTGAAGTATTAAGATTTGAAAAATATACGAAATAAACGGGAAACAATTTCAGGGACTTTTTTTCTAATTCCTACTCAATTTATTTAAAGAACAAAGATATCCATTGTCTCCATTCTCAAAATATGCCACCATTGTGTTGCTATCATCGTTACTATGTGTATCATTGCGCCAATGTTGAGTGAATATAAATATCAAAATACCGGAATTCTTGTAAATTTATTTTCTGCATTTGTGTTATAAAACCTAGCGATTGAGTAAATTTAGTAATAAAATTGCAGAAACCACATTTTGCAAAACAATGAATCATGTGTTAGTTTATTCATGAACATCCAGTCTCTTTATTGCTATAGAATACCGGACTTTCGAGATAGGAACTCTTGTTCAATTGAAGGCGAAAACGATCTCTTCAAATACCAGTGATCACTTTGTCATAGTACCTCTAGGCATTCAGATTTTGATGAAACATTACTCATTGAATTATTGGCTCCATAGTGTATTTCCCCTCACACCATCAAGCTTCCTCCGTAGAACTTATCAGTCGTTATTACTCGCTGTTGAAACTTTCACCACAAAGGCGCCAAACATAAATACGACCATCAGAAAATTTCAAATTAAAGCGTGACTAATTTGTAAACATCGCATGTCTCCAACCGTGTTGAATCAGTCGCAAGTGACTACTTGCCCAAGCCAGTCTTTAACGTTTATAATGTACTGTAAGTTCCGTGCCTTTATGTGGTCTTTAGGTTTTTAATCCACGTCTGTGGAGGCTAATTGGTATCGTCTGGTGGTGACATGAATATACCGTTCCACTCTTGGGTCAGCTTGATATATCGAATGCAATCTCCGACAGTTTCAGTTTGACTGAAGCGACTAACTAACCGCAATATTGTGGGCCGATTTGCGTTCAAACGCACGACCACATCAGAAACGCTCATGCCACCTTCATTGATGGCAATTGTTATTATATGCTCAAATCAGGAACAGCTGGTCGTCTACCAATTTCAGGCCCTGACTTTTTGGGTTGTTTTTCTTGCCAATGATGATGTTTACAGAGAGCAAAACGCTATTAGTCGTCGAAATCACAGGCATTACAAATGTGATCATTGAAATACCAACAAAAGCACGTTCGGGGATGTAAAGGTATGAAATCAGTCAACCGTGAAAAAAATGTATGGGATTTCGTAAGTTCGCAGTTTAAGCACATTTGAAATATAAATACCTTTAGATTATTTAAACGTGTTAGAAAAAAATCGAAAGTCGTTGTTCAACTTATTTTTTTATTATATATTTACATTGGAATAACATTCAAGATTCCTTTAGAAAAATATTCAAACCCAGTCTAAAACTAACACTTTACAGATAATACAAATGTGTATAGAAGAAACATTTGTGGATTGAGTTATCAAACTTTACATAATTTTTTGAAAGGACATATGTGTTGTAGTCTCATGTTCATTCATTTATTCCATATCCTTCCATAAAATATCCTATTTATTCATTATATGGTATCTCCCTCATGCATAGCTCTGTCCTCAGCTGAATTTTGGCTATTTAGATCCTTTAGGTTATTTGTTCTCTATCAGCTTGAACATGTTTTTCAGTTTATGGACTTCCAAATATTTTGGCTTGATCTGCACTGACGATACATAAGTTGTCGAAATGCGTATATGCAGAAAATGCATTAACAGTAACTTTGGTATTCTGTTATAGATATATAACAAAGACATATAGTCTTCAACATTGTTTCCAGTTTATTACGTATATTTCTCACATCGAGATAGTTAAATTTTCACATTTTAAAGTTCGAGGTTTATCCGAGAACTTTAAAATGTGAAAATTTAACTATCGAGATGTGAGAAATTATCGTAATAAACCGGAAAACAATGTTAGAGATTTTTTCTCTAATTCCTACTNCGATCTCCGTAGTCTCCAGTCTCAAGTATGCCGCCATTTTGTTGTTATCATCGTTGCTATGTGTATCATTGCGCCTTTGATTGAAAGGGGTGTTGGGTGTAATATTTTTGATAAAAAATGTCATATTATCAATAAATTGAGTTATCTTAGTCATAAAATGTAAAAATCAATTCGCTAGACAATAATGCAGGTGTTAATTTCATCAACATCCGGTTGCACTATTTCTTGAAACTGACACGAGACAACCAATCAGCAAGTGAGATCAATGTCTAAACATGTTGATTATTAAGTTCATCTAACATCATTTGGGAAGTATTTATTTTGAACAAGAATTAGAGAAATAAAATTCAACAATACTAAATAAATATTCCAACATGTCCAAGTTGTAGATAATAAAATTACAAGGACATATTATCTTTGATAAATTTGGAAATTTATAACTTACCATTTATTTACAAAACGGATAAGGGAAAACACACTTTATACATGTGTTATATGTATACATTTGTAAGACTATATCATTCTTCATTCTTCAATTGATATATCCATTTTCATACATAGACTTGGTATTAATTGTTCTGTTAGAACTATTTCATCTTTTTATATGTTGGACATTTATGAGTCTAATATATCAACATCATAATTTACCAATTTATTTACAATGGTATTGTAATTAAGGAGTCTCACTCCTCATGTTGTTTTTATCAAGGATTTCTTGAAACTTATTTAAATTGATAAAGTATTGTAGACTAATTGAAATGGTAAGAAGAAATATTCAGGCCCATGTGCTTTTAACGGATAGAGAAGACATTAAAAATTTGGCGGGAAATGGATTTCTCTGAATTTTCCCTTAAGGGCATACGATACAGTTTAGATCTCATATTAACTTTTTCACGAAAATCCGATATAATGTTAATTTTGATATGAGGATTCCAAATGTGAAAAGAAAAAGATACCTTCATGACTTACTTTTTGAGATATTTAACGTTGAAAATGGCTAATTTTTGGGCAAAACCCAATAGTTTGCGTTTTCTATGGGAATTTTTAAATGTTTGTAATTTTCGAAGTACTTGGGCTATTTTAGTTCTGTTTTTTTATCTGTAATGTTCATATTACGCCTATAAATTAGATTATGACAAAATATATTGACAACACCCGATAATTCTCTTATTTGGTGTTGCTAAATCATAGCTATATTCATGGATTGAAATGGAGATATAAAAAAGTTTGACTATTGATTTTTCCTTCATAATTTAGCAAATGGTTCTCTTTATGGTCTTCTTTTGAAAACTTATAAGAAAATAGGGGGTCCATGTGCTGGTTTTTAAGATATTTGAGAAAAACTGTCAAAAATTTACCACAAAATAATATTTTGGCGGTAAATGACGTTGCGTTGTATTTCTCTCGGTATAACGTCATTCATCTTTACCCGCCCATTTTTCTTCCCTCTATTTGCATTAAGGGACCGACCATTTAACTTAAAAGAGGAGTATGGTTTTTTTTCTGGGCATAAATTTTTCTCGCGTGAAACCCGAAAATTTTTTTTTTATTTTAACTTGTATCAACAAAATATTTTTTTTTCGAAATTAGCATTATTATTTGGGGGGGGGGCAGAAAGTCTCTTTAAGAATATTTTATTCATCATTTTTCCTGCCAAAATATTTTTTTTCACATAAAATCAGAATCAAAATATTTAAAAAAAAACAAAAAAACAAAAAAACAAAAAAACATAGCCCCCACCCCCCGTTTCAAGTTAAATGGGCGGTCCCTAATTCATTAGGTGATAGAGTATCGCAAATTAGTTTCACAAATATTTGTTTCAAACTGGCTGTCGCACGATACATATCCAATAATAGTCTCACAAGGTGCAAGACGAAAAATGTATTTTGAAAGGGTGCCTTGCGTGACCCATACATACAACGATGTTATGTCCATTTACGTAAATTCAGTTGAATGTCTAAATAACAAGCGACCAAAAACATGCAAGTACCAGTTAATTAACGGTAAAATGTGGTTAGCTGAGGAGGATGAGTTCCCATTGATCCGTGTCGAAAAATCTATCCATTGTTTAGTGTTTTTATTTTAATTCTTACAGCACGGCAAATTTGGATCTTGAAATGTCGTAATTAAAGGACCAAAAAAATGAAAACAACATTAATTTTATTCTCAGAAGGTACATGTATAGAAGATAGGCCGGGCATTTTACCAACTATTTAACATGTTCGATATCTCGTCATGTATTCCCTTGGTATAGTAGTAACTTAGTCGCTATACCTTCACAACACGATGTCGTTGTGCGTCTTGTTCAAATACACAGCCGATCAGTTGCAACAGTTCATTTCAACATTTTACGCAACCTCCTCTCCCCCCACCATATACCGGGCTAGGCTCGTTAAATGTTAATTATTTGAACATTTAACGAGCCTAACCCCTGTGATACCGATATAACATTTTAGGTGTAAAATTCAAGACCCATTTTTTGAATACAACAATAAAGCGATGTTAAAATCTTCACGATGTATATTGATATAAGTAGGATCCTGGAGACTGCATTTCGCAAAGATGAATACAATTGTTAAACTGGTCCACCGTTCCACAATGCTACGAACCCAGTTTATACGTTAAACTGGTCCGCCGTTCCACGATGCTACGCTCGTTAGTGTAACACAACAGGAGCCCAGTTTATTTATACGTGTGAGTAACGTTTCAAACTAATACTGCCCTTTTCCCGCGAATTCATGACTATGTTTTGAGCGACGTCACGAAAATCGGGAAAACGTTACCCCTCCACATAACAACGTTATTATCTCCCCTGTAACTGTATCGTATGCCCTTAATCTAACATAAGGACTATTATTAACTTAAATTAACTTAAAGCTACGAAGTTGTATCAAGAATTTTATGAAAACTTGTCAGGTGTCTTAATTTGACCAATAGATGACATTTCTGAGGTAAAATTTAGGTGTCCGTGTGCAAAGTTCTCTGAGCCATTACACTGGAGAAAACCAGAGGAGTTCCCAAATCTGATACAAATTCAAAAATGATGAGTATGATTTCTATCGAAAAATCCCACATTGGATATTATTTACACTTACGTACAATACATATGCAAATGTATTCTTAAATTCTATATGTTTTTTTTTTGTTATAGAAATATAAGCACCTTACATATATATTTAAAAAGATATAATATATCAAATTTTACATAAATATGATTGAAATTCTTAGTTTCCTGCTTAATTATCTCAACTATGTGCGTCACTATATATTCATATGTAGGATACAGGTTAATTGTTCGTCCAGTTCATGATTGATGTCAAGACCAGATGGTTTCTGTGACACACATTACGAACCTATATTTTTGCTTATTGCTCATTAATGTATTGTTTAATTTATTTATTTTCTTATTTAGCAGGACGTTTTTTTAATTTCGGATCGTAGAAATAATTCTACAACCACTTATAGAATTTTGAAAAACGCATAGTAGAAAATATTGGGTTCTCACTTTTGGTCAATATTCCTTTAGAAGATTTCATTTTGTCAAAATTTTGTTGTAACTATTACTTACAAAAAAAACCTTTTCGACGTAGAAACATTTAGTTCACGACCTACATCGGAAAGTAAATAATAGACCAAAGTCAGATTTTTACTCCTCAACGTTTAAAAATATAGCAACTAAACACGAGTGTACTCTTTGACGTTTAACGAGAAAACATTGCAAACTTAATATCGATATTTTTAGTTAACATGTCAAGTAAAGATAATTTTATTTTACCTCCTGCTTTGTGGGAGGTATATAGTATTCATGGTGTCCGTCCTTCCATCCGTCCGTCCGTCTTTCTGTACCCAAAATCTTGTATCCACTACTCCTCCTAAACCACTGATTGGAGTTTCATGAAACTTATGGAGGAGCTTTATTACGTATTGTAGATGTGCACCATGCATTTTGTTTATCAATAATTTTATTTTTCCAGATTTTTTACATGTTTTGGACTTGGTCATTTTAGCTCAATGCAAACCATATGGTGACCACCTGGTATCCACTACTCCTGTTAAACCACTGAAACTTATGCAGGAGCTTAATTGCATATTGTAGATGTGCACTATTCATTTTGTTTTCCAATAAATCTTTTTTTTTTTAGATTTTTGACATGTTTTTGACTTTGTCATTTTAGCTCAATGGAAATCATATGGTGACCATCTGGTATCCACTAATCCTGCTATACATATGATTGGAATTCCATGAAACTTATGCAGAAATCTTAATTACATATTGTGGATGTGCATTATGTATTTTGTTTTCCAATCCTTTCTTCCGACTATTTGAAAAAAATAAGGAATAGGTGGGATGGGTGTATCCGTGGCCCAATAGTTTGAATTGTTTTGCAACGTTCTTGAAAATATTTTTAGTACATCATGTGAAAGACATTGTTATACATCATATGAACGCTGCATGTAAGACGGAAATTGAAGCCTACCTTAAAGGTAAGTTTGTTGAATTAGATGCTAGTTTACATATGATATCTACGCGTGATGAATAGTCACCGCTGTTTGAGTTGTTCAAATGACAACTGCATTCTGAAATCTTAATACATCTGTATGTATTTGTAAATAAAATTGTAGGTACATACAAAACAATAAGAAATAAAACCAACAACAGAATACCAAAAGGACAACAAAACACTTCATAACAAAAACCAATGTCCAGAGACGAGACAAAAGCGAGAAAAAAAAACATTGCATAATTCAAATTCTCGCAAGTTCAACAAAAATTACGGAAGTTTACACTTAACATCTAAGAACAATGGTGCCGTAGTTAGTCTATTTAATTTCAAGCTCATCGGGATATTCATGTAAATACTAACAAAATACCAAAGTTACTGTTAATTTAGATTCTTAATATGCGCATTTCGACAACTTATGTCTCTTCGGTGCAGATAAAACCAAAACATTTGTAAATCCATATATTGAAATACATACAACTCGAAATATGTGTAAAATGAGATAGAGAACAAGTTACCAATAATAGTCAATAAAAGTCGTAATAGTAAAGCAAAAGGATAGAGCTATACCAGAGGGAGATGCTCCTTAGTTTTGAACAAAATTTTGAAAAATTCGATATAACAAGTTTCCAAATAAAATCGGTTTTGGGCAAGCACCGGAGTACTGGCTACTGGGACCATGAATACCCTCGGGGACTACCAGTCCTCCAGCAGAGGCATCGACCCAGTGGTAATAAATAACAATATACCGAAGTTGTAAGATTAGATTTATGTTAAGCTTAGAGATTTTGAATAATTAAGAAAAATATATCGTCTATGTAGCGGAAGCTAAAATTGAAACACTTATGACAATCTCTGTAAAAACTATCAATGTAGATTAGTATAAGTAAATAAGGACCAATAACATTAGTTGAAATTGTAATGCATATGATATTGAATCTACTGCACTTAACATCGAAAGTTCTGAACATCAAAAAAAAAAAAATGAATTGAAATACGCAACAAGAACGGGATATAATTAAAACAACACCCTGAATATTATACTGAAATTAGTAAAAATGAAAGGCACAGGCATCAAATATAATGTGAGAATTATTGGTCGAAAACTTCTTTAAAAATTATATAACAAAAATGATTCTGAACTCAACGATTACATCTAATATCAACATCAGATGACAATTCAGAGGTTAAGATCTATTTGACGTGTTGTTTTTAACATCTTTAGTGATTTTTTTAATTTTAGTTTTAAATTGCTTAACATCCGAAATGGTAATTTTTTGTTTATAAGAAGCTGTTTTTCCAAAAATTTTTTCTTTCCAAATTTATTTTAGAACTTATTAGAAAGCATAGCTCCACGACCTCCAAAGTTTTGATGCAGAGTATGACTTCCACAGCCACACCTAACGTACAGATAACAGGTACAGACTTATGATGAAATATTGTACCATTTTATTTGTCTGATGCTTAAAGAATAAAATCCTCAACTAAAATTTTCTTGAAATTCAGATTAAGTCTTGACATAGACAGTCTCTTAAACGTTTTACCCTGAAAGTCGCATGGCTTAATATGTTGTTTGACTAAAACTTAAGCATCTAGTATGTGACTGTCTTTGCCAACTTATTTTAGGTACATATCCTGACATTAAGGCGAAGGGTCTTGGGACCGATCAAGTCCCCCAATGGGTCCATTCATAAATTTAGCACTTGCAAGAGTTGGTTTCCATATATTAATATTTTTTAATTATGGAGAATTTTCATTTGTTTTCTTCCTGGAAAAAGAAGAAATACCGTCATTCAACGACCCGAAGACGGGCGGAAATTCCGTTATTTGCGGAAGAATTCCTCATGGCTGGCAGATGCATTATCATGAGATCAATTTAAAAAAATGATATACATGCTGCAATGCTGAAATCATTTCTGTTGGTTTGTATTTAACAGATACATTAAAAAAAAATTGTATCGACAATACACTAACAATTAAAGAGTGCGCTTTATAAATAATATGGTACCAGATCTTGGCTTTTTAAATGTTGAAGATAGAGTAAAAACAACTACTATTGGGACACGCTCACATTTTTTTAAATCACAAATGCCTAGATTACTGGAAACTACATTTTTATAAATTGGGAACAACACATATATAACACTAAATTTTGTTGTTACAAAAAATCAGAGAAATATAATATACACCTGTATTTTTACTGCTTTTACCGACAGGAATGTGCTTCCAAACTCAGTTAAAGCTATTAGAAATGATGACTCTTATAAAACTGAACTGACTTGAAACATTTTCTCAAAATGCGATATTAAAGTATATCTGGAATGATTTTTTGAGCTAGGAAAAATATGCCATGTTGATGGTACCAATAGCTCCGTGAATTGCAGCCTATTAGGCACATTTTATAATTGTGCTATTTGTTTTATATATTCTAATTGCACTAGTAATAATAATATCATTCTTCAAAAAAACAGATTTTACTTCATTTGATGGCAATGTTACATAATAATTTAATATTTCAGACTCGAATTGTCAAAGTAAAGATCTCCAGCAATGTAAGTACAATGTACAGAGACGTTCAAAAAATGCTCGATCACTCTCCTTTTTCACTATATATTCTGTGTAAAATCACATTTTTTTTCAAAAAATTATTTTGAAGCCATTTCTTTTCAGATTTCTTTAGAGTTTTCAACATAAAATAGAATAAAGGTGAGAAATAAATCAATTTTCATTGTTTATTTGGATATAATTTTCTTAATTGTCATTTTAGAGAACAGATTAGATTAACATAAATTTAAAAATCACAAAAATTTATATATGTTAGCGGTAATGAGCCAAATCAGGCATTAAGCCTATTTCCTAGGCAATAAGCTAATGCCTAGGCAGTAATGTTATTGACTGAAAGGAGTCAGGCATTAGTCTTAAAGAATAGGAAATAGATTATTGCCTGAATAAAATGGCCAGGCATTAGGCTTATTGCTAGGCATTAGTCTTAAACATGTTAAGGACTAGGAAATAGACCTATGCCTCAATAAAAGGGCCAGGCATTAGGCTTATGCCTGGTGACTTTTTTAGACGATAACCATTATTTTATTTTGCAAATAAAGTATTTATAACCAAAATTACAGCTTATTCTTATATTATGCAAAACCGACATTTTCCTTGTCACTTATTGTCACATGTGTTTAATAAATATCACTTGCTTTGCAAATTTTCCTACACTTGCATCGATTGGTGTGCGAACATACTAAATTCAGATATACTATTGGATTTAAATTTAGATCTGATAAACGAATGACATTTTCCTTGTTTAACAGAAAAAGTTAACAAAGTTGCTCAAGTGAAAAGTATCTAGAACAATGTATTTATGATATGGTCCTTAACTAAGAACTTAACAAAAGTGTGACAGATGTTCGGATGGACAAGAGTAACACTGCACGGGTAGCAGGATCAGATCCAGAAATCTTCTATGTCGAACTATGCTTATTAATACTTACCAATCAGATCAGATGCCAAAAGATTCACCTTCATACTTTTTAACTCACTTTAATTTTAAAATTTGTCATATCATCAACTTTTGATGGAGTGGTCAAAATCAAAACTCTCAAATTGCCTGAACATTGCTATCACACTGACGAAGACAATGAAAAATTCTTCATTCATCAAGTGCTGATCAATTCCGAGTTCCATTGTTCAGAATTGAAATTTGTCACCGAATGCAAGGTTTTTAGCTCACCTGGCTAAAGCCAGGGTGAGCTTTTGCCATCACTTGGCGTCCGTCGTCCGTCGTCCGTCGTCCGTCCGTCCGTCCGTCCGTCCGTCCGTCGTAAACTTTTCTTCAAAAATCTTCTCCTCTGAAACTACTGGGCCAAATGAAACCAAACTTGGCCTGGATCATCACCAGGGTATGTAGTTTAAAAAATGTGTTCGGTTAGTCCGAGGACCAAACAACATGGCCGCTGTTACTAAAAATAGAACGTAGGGGGTAGATTGCTGTTTTTGGCAAATAACTCAAAAACCGTAGCAGATATCAAAAATCTGACAAGGGTAAAAATGATCAGAATGACAAGATCTACCCGCCGTGCAATTTTGAAGAAAATCCGATGACCCATGTTGGAGTTATTGCCCCTTTTCCGTAAAATTTTCAAAATTTTAATATTTTTAATTTTTTATTAGGAAAACTATAACAGATAGAAGCCAACTTGAAATTGCAAAAATGTTCAGCATACCAAGATCTATCCCTCTGAAAATTTTGAAGCAAATCTGAATACCCATGTTGAAGTTATTGCCCTTTATTGTCAAATTTTTGCTCTTTTATACATTGTTCGTCTAC